>APFE030984444.1:394509-409795 GCA_000404065.3 Pinus taeda
AAAAGTTTCGTGGAATTTGGCTAGGTCTAAGTAGGATTTTTTAATAGTTAAAAATTTCCCGCAAAACGGGATTTTTTAATTATTTTCTATGTAATGGCATAAATAAGTGGCCTTAGGAAATGTCTGGGGTGTATGACTACTCGAAATTCATCTTCAGAAGCCCAACATTATCCTAGAACCCACTTTGAGGGTCAAAAAAAATGACTTGGAGTCCCTCAAAAGCCGATTTTTCAAGTGACAGTAGCAAAAATGAAGAAAAAATTCAAAAAAATGAATAATTGGAAAAATTTATAAATTTTTCCAAAGTCAAAATACATCAAATTTTGACATGGAAAGTTAAACAGAGAATCAAGGGTGATGTGGCAAGCAATGTGGGGCCCACCACATAAGGTACAACAGAAAGTCAAAGTGCCAAGCAAGTCAAATGGGCCAACGTTGAGTTCATATGTATGCTTAAAGTTCATTTTTATTTAATGGTATGTATTAAAGTGTAAAGTTAAAGTAAATGAATGGGGAGGGGACCCACTTCTCTTTCTATTTTGAATACGTATAACTCAAACAGAAATGAATTATGCACATGCCAAAACCACGCAGCCAAAGAAGCTACCTCCACGTTGGACAGAGATATCTCCACGCAGGTCACAAAGGATTAACACGCTATTTGGAATATTCGATTGAGCATATTATGGGAGTGTGTCTCCCCATTTCTTGACCCATCCATCCACTTGTACGCAGAATTGTTGGCAGCCCACACGCAGATCAGACCAGGCAGCGACACGCATTTTACATAGCAGATCAGCCAGTGAATAGTCAACACAGTTGTCATAAGTATGTTGCCGGCAGGGAAAAATCAGCGTAGATATGGATCAGTTTAATGAGCAAATTAATGTGGAGTTTACTTGAAGTATATACTTACACACGTCCAGCTGTACACAATATCAATGCAGACAGAGGTTAGAAGTGGATATGCAGATCTTCTACAGCAGCTTATGCAACACTTGAGGATCAGTTTTTTGGCACATTTTGTGAGGTGTCATATGCATGGTTTATTGTTGAATATTCGTTGGGAGTGTGTCTCCCCTTCTTACCCACACATGGCAGCCTCAATATATTCACGCAGTTTACCAATGAACGCTGATTCTCAAGGGAGACATACACAGCCAGTTAGGGATCAATTTACAACAGTTATCTCCAGTGAATGGACAGTCAAACAGTCAAGGCAGCCACCTACAGCGGTCAAGCAGCCACTTGGAAATTCATTGAAGCATTGAGATCTCCACCTGATTGCCACTTGTCATTGGAATTTTCCTTGGGATTATCTCCCATTTTCTTATTTATATGAGTCTTGAGCTCTCATTTTGATATCATAGAATGAGCTGTTGGGCTTGCGGAGACTCTGCTGGATTTTGTACTCATCTTTCATATAAATAAATAAAAGTCTTTGGGGTTACTAGCTTCTCTTGTGGTGCACTCTTTGGTTCATGAGGTATACCTGTGTCGTTTGATGTTATTATTCATTTGATTTTACATTTGCTATCTAGTTGTTTTTCTTTGTGCATTTGCCTGAAGGCATTATTGTCTAGGGAGGAGAGATTTGCAGCTATCTCAAATCTCCTTTGGGCTTGGTATATTTTGTGCTCTCATTGTAGCTTGTCATTGTCGGTTCAATGACAAGCTCAACTTGGTCTCTATATGCCAAGTCTCTTTTGCACTAACAATTGGTTTGCAGGCATTTGTTATTTAAGGACAGGTTGCCAACTCTATTGGAGTGTGAGGACTCTTCAGTTGGAATAGTCACTTCCAAGGATATCAAAAGTCCCACAAGTTGTTCAAGCCAGCAATCTCATAAGACATCAAAAGAGTTACTCAAGAGGGGGTTTCTTGAGCCCTTTGCTTATTTTCTATCTTGAAAAATTATCACATATTTTCTTCTTTCATTTGAAAGCATTTGACTTCATTCTAAACAAATAAAAAAAAAACACGATAAAAAAATTTTCATTTCTTAAAGAGCAACGCTTTGAAGGCACTGGTTGTTTATGTGTTTCATGCTTATCTCATATGTTAATGGCTATTGCTCATATCAGGTTTTGCTTATAGATCTTAGATAAATAATCTATTTAACTCTAACAATTCTCCTAGAAACTCGCATCTTTGTTTTTAGCTTAACTTTTCATTAGGGACCACCGCCCTTAGCTAACCTAGGAGATAGCTCAAACGGAGAGAGTTGGGATTAGTGTGACAGCCCCTTCTCTGAATTCCCTGCCACCAACCACACCTTGTGGGGTTGAAGGCTTTTCTCACTGACATGTAGGTAGGTGTAGGCGGCAGGGTCAACATGCCCAAATCAAAAACAAAAGAGACAAAACCCAAGACTTCGATCTCCCCAAAAAAAATTCACTTCTCTGGGTCACAAAATGCATCCATCGATTTGCAAACTGTTGTAGATTACTTGATACAATCCATCCCAAGACAATAGACCATAATCATACTTTTTCAAATGCAAGGCTACTTGGGAGCAGGAGCGGGGAGCGACATTTTCAAAATCTCCTGGTTCGGGAACGAATCGGGAGTGGATTTTTATATAATATATATTTTTATATATTTTGATGCATATATGTCAACAAAAGCAAGTAGAATGATGAATTAGATATAAAAAATGTTGGACACCTAATCCTCTAAGGGTTGGCGTGGAAGCTGAACAGCCAAAGGGAGTCCAAGGGACCACCTAGAATATGAAACCAAGGGTCATACCTATGTATTATAAATATGTATCATTGTGAATAAGAAATGCAATCTAATTTTATCTTTCATGTTGTCTCCACCATGTATGTGTTTAACATGGTATCAAAGCGGGCGATATCCTGCCCTGCTCATATTTGAGCCACTTGTTTTATGGCTTTTCTATGTATGTTATTTTTGCCATCAATTCTGCATTTCATGAATGTTTTCTCAACTAAATTCTAGCTGCAATCTCTGCTCACATGAATGTTTTCTCAGCTAAATTCTAGTTGCAATCTCTGCTCACATCTGCACATAGGAACGCTCTTCCTGCATTGCATTTATTTACCTCTCAGTTTTTGTGCCTACTCAAAAGTATGTCGGTGGTCGTTTCTTTGTCAGTGTGTCAGGCTTGAAACCTCCTCAGTGTTGTCCTCGGTAGTTTCTCTACTGGAATAAGCGTGGTAGTTTTATATTGATTTTGTGACATCTCTCATGTCAGTTCTACCCTTTCTACTGCTTGTCAGAACTTGAGCGTTTTATTCGTGGTTCCTTTGATGTTCGAGATACTCTGTGTTAGAGTTTTGGTGCCTCGTTATTTTTCCTAAAACTAGCTCTACCCGCATTGCTGCATCGAGAAGTATGCCGAAGGTGTCCTAATGACCGGCGTCCATGGCGAAATCACCGACAAAGAGGCCGGATGGATGAAGGGCATTCTAGGGGCCACCATAGACCAGCAAGCATTGAATGACCTAAGAATGATCGTGTTTAGCAGCATGCATGAGGGGTGTAAAGCCATCTGAATCAAAATATGTCACATCAGCTCCGTTGTCTATAAGCCCTTTCACTCTCATGTAATCGCCTTCGACCACGGCTTTGTAGAGCTCTTCTTCTGCTCCCATGCTTATGTGAACCTTGGTTTGAGTCCGCTCCAAACCACCTGTGTAAAACCGCTCTCCTCCCATCGCTCATACCATTTCATAAACCAGTTACGTGACATACAAGGGTCTGAATCCCTATAATTAACGCATATACCAATCATACATTGACCCTCCTCCCACTAGTTGCTCCATCACATATAACGCAACTCTGGAATAGAACCCTAGTTCAAAGGACCGAGGGAAGAGACGAGTTTAAAAGTTTGTTTGCAGAAGTTCCCCTCTTGGAGGACAAAATACCTCATTGTCTTCAACTGAGTCGAAGCCTTCTCATTCTATGACCATAGGAGGTCGTAACTACACCCAAAGAGGCCGAGTCTTTGAAGAAGACTGAGCACAAGTTTCCCTTTCCTTGTTGCACGAGTTTTTCACTATCTGGACAATTTCGATGAGAATGAGATCCGACCCACACTGCAAAGTAAAATTGCCATGTCTCTCTGTATTTATCTGTTCATATGCCAATCTGATTGATAACATCACTGAATAGTTTTGGGGAGTTGCAGAGTAATTTGGGTATGGGTGTCTTTTGTCACTTGTTCATATTTGCAAATTCCCAATATACGGTATACCATTTCTAACGCTCATAACGCCGCCCCTCCAGTGGTTGCTACAGAAGAAGCAAAGGGGTCCAATTCTTCCTATGAGGAAAGCTCGAGGAGTTCTTGAATGTGGGCTTTCTCGGCTGAATCCAATCCAGATTTGCGAGTCCGCCAGAGAGACTATAGAATGTATTTGATTGTCTCTTGGGTTTTTGCTCTCACCAGCTTTGGCAGATGCTCAAACAAGGATTGCTCCATTGCATCACTATAACATACTCACTTGCCTCTTGTCTAAAACGTTCGGTTTATCAGTGAGACTATATGGTTGTAGATACTAGAGACTTGTATGTGAATCTTGACTCAGACGAACGGTGATGGAAGTAAAGCATGTTACGTTGTTGGAGCGGTGAATTGCCCAACCAAGTGAAGGTCACAGTGTGCACATGTTCCTTCTCACTGGAGATTGCGGACAACAATCTGCTGGGTGAATTTCAGTTGAGTGGAATTCCAGCGGCCCATTGTGGAGTGCGAAGCCTTGCAGTTGTCTTTGAATTAGACGCAGACAGAATTCTAGCATTCGCAAGCAAATTAATTGGATTCATCCATAAGGCTAAGATTGTTCAATTGACCAATCGAACTTTGTTGAACCACCTGACCGCTTTGTATAGCTAAATCACCGTCATTCTCCACCGCCATGGTGTGGCTGCACTCTCATTCTATTTATTCTCTGAGCGTCAAATATTATAAGAGTCACCTCATAAAATTTCGAAGTCTTGGTACAATTTGCCCACATTCAGCATTGTGTATATTTTGTTAAAACAAACTGCATTAGTCCATGAAGATTTCAGTTTTTGGTATTGTTTCTCTATATGGTTTTTACAAGAATTCTTCACTAAAAGAGAGAGTATTTGGAGCTAGTTATTTACCCCTTTTGCTAAAATTCCAAGTTAATCTGTTTTCTGAGTTGGGTCTTCCATAATTTGAGTAGTCGGGCTTGTCCTTTGGGAATTCTTTAGTTGGAAGTCTTACAAAAAAAAAAATAGTTAATCATTTTCAAAAATTGCAGTCACCATCAAAGTCTTACTCATGTTTTGGGCACAAGAGCCTGATCTTTTTTTGCAGATTCCCTTGATCATTATTGTGAGGCAGTGTAGCAAGCTCAAGCATCCAAGTTTTTTGAATCTCCCTTTTTGTTGAGTTTGAGTTGTTGATAAAATGGCTAAAATTACCACTTTATTAGAGTTATTGAGAACTCTAATCATGTCTACTGCTGAAAGCACACTTAAAGTCAGCAAAGACACTCTCATAGATATTCAAACCTCTCTGCAAAATGCACAAGAACAGATTGATTTTTTGCAATGTGAATCTCAACTGCAACAGGAAGAATTACAGTAGTGTAATCATCATTTTGAACTCGTTTCTATTCAGAACATTGAAACAAACTCCAATAAGCAGCAAATTGATCAGATCATTGAGCCCCTCTCAAGAGAGAATTACAATAGTGTAGTCATCATTCTGAACTCGTTTCTGTTCAGAACATTGAAACAAACTCCCATAAGCAGCAAATTGATCATATCATTGAGCCCCTCTCAGGAGCAGTTGTAAATGCAGATGCGGAAATTCAGTTTGCACTTCCCAAGTCGGTCATCAGACCTTGGGAAGAGCTTGTCCACAACAAGCACAAAACTAGTCTTGGATATGACAAGGACATGTCCTTTCATATTCCAGATTACTCAAATCCCATCCAATTTCAGAGTACTGGAATCCTTCATGACAGTCCACCTTCAGTTGTTCCAAATTCTGCTCCTCTTCCACAACAACAACAACAAATTGTGAAATGCCAACACTGTGACCGAGTTGGCCATGTGAAAGATCATTGTTTTGATCTTCATCCATGTAAGCACTGCCATAAAACCAGTCATTCTTCAAACAGATGCTTCAAAAAAAAATCTCCTTCAAGAACAAAGATTCATCTTGGATGGATCGCTTCTTGGCAATGGGCCTCAACAGCCAAGAAGATATTTCGCTCATACAACAAGATTTGTTCTCGAATATTGAACAGTCTTGTAGTTGAGTTTTCTCCATCATCTCACCTTGTATCTGATAGGAGGAAAATGATGGTCATCTACAAGCTTCAAAGCCACATCAAGCGAGCCTGAGCCACAACCTACCATACCAGATTCAGAGTTGTAGCCAAAGACAAAGATGCCCCTGAGCATGCCTTCAGTTGGGGACACTTCCTCTAGTAGAAGACTTCATCTTCTTGTCAGTTTTGGAAGAGTTCCAGGAATTGCATTAAGCGTTCTAGAGTTATTGGTCATCCTTAAACCATCACAAGTTGAGACCTCCCTTTTCAGGTTGAGGTTCTCCCTTTTATGCAGGGTGAGACCTCCCTTTCATGGTTGAAGGTTTCCCTCTTCAAAACATCAGGAGAACTTCCTCTAGCAGAAGATTTGAGCTTCATGCCAGACTTGGAAGAGTTCCGAGAACTACACTAAGCGTTCTAGTGTTGGTGGTCATCCTTAAACCACCCCCCTTATACCAACATTTCAAAGAGCACACTCAGCGTAGTGTTGTCATGCATTTTTGCACGTTTTGTATTACAGCTCTCTTCTTGGACTCATACATAACCCTTCAGATTAAGGGGGGGAATGTTGGACACCTAATCCTCTAAAGGTTCGTGTGGAAGCTGAACAGCCCAAGGGAGTCCAAGGGACCACTCGAAATATGAAACCAAGGGTCATTCCTATGTATTATAAATACGTATCATTGTGAATAAGAAATGCAATCGAATGTTTATCTTTCATATTGCCTCCGCCATGTATGTGTTTAACAAAAAACATAAAAACATGGATTGAACCATATAACATCAATCATCTATAAGTTATAATCTTCATTAACCACGTCCACAAGTTAGCAACATACAACATATCGAATCTCATGATTCATCAATCTTAAAGTTTCAAACTTTCAAAATTCAAAATATAACATTTGTCATCATTTATCACTAAAGTTGTACTTGTAACCATTACCATTATGAAGTAACTAAACTATAACAAAGAATATCTAACTTGAAATGAGATGCTTCAACTTTCAACTTTCACAAAGCATCATATTCATAATTCATTACCAATGAGTTATAAATGCCAACTTCAAACTTCAAACTTAAATTGTTAGATATTGTCTACAAAAAATACCATAATAAATATGAAAGAGTCAATACTTATAAAAAGTACTAGAAACTAGAAAAGACAAGTAAATCTATTAGCTACTCTTTGACCCTCTTGCCATGAGAAATTTCTAATTTATTGTCTCGTGCTTTATTGGGAGTCTCCTCCTGCATAGTCAAACGACCTTGGTGCTCTTGATCATTGGGAGTCTCCCTCACAAAGAGGGCTTCGTGCTCTTGATTAAATACAAGTTCCATACCCTAGTAGATGACAAAAGCCAATGCAAACATTGCAATCCCCCACAATCCTGAAATCCTGAAAAATGACAAGTCTACTAGATTTTGAGTGAGATCTAAAATTCTACTTTCTCCATATGAAATTCAATGAGGTCGAAACCACTCTCAAACATCCTGAGTCATTTAATGGTAATGTTAAAAATTTAAGTAAAAGGATTAAAATGAAAGATAAAGGAGAATGTCACTTTATCTTTCATTTTCATCCTTTTACTTTAAGAGTTTAACATTACCATGAACTGCATATCAACACTAGGGCCATAGGCTTGAACATTAGGTTGCCGCACTCAAAAAATTGCAATGGCTCCCTCCATCATTCCTTAAAAGGCAAGGAGCGGAAAGAACAACAACAACAAAAAAAAAAAATTAGGGAGCACACTCTGGGAGCGGATTTGACAAGGGGGGTCCGCTCCCCCACGACCATGTTCAAATGACTTCCAGATCTGCTCTATCATAAAAAGGCTGAACAATCTCAAATAATCACTTCAAAAGGTATGCGCCCAATTCACTTGCCAAATAAAATTTAGAACTAAGGAAAGCCCTTGCATTCTTTCGAACCCCTACAGGACATCAATGTTGGCCACAAACATAAGATTTGAGATAGATATCTGCTTCTGAAATTAGATACATGCCCTTGCCAAAACCCCTTGTCAAATTAAAACAAAATATAAACGCTCCAAGCCAACCTTCAACTTCTTCAAGAAAATCTCCAGAACTTTACCAAGACGCAACAACATTACCAAATTCACAATTTAATTCATTCAGAAGAAATGTTTGCGTAAGGACTAACGAGTGTTTTTTATAGTTTTGGAGCGATATTGCAAAAGGAGCCAGTGAACTTTTGCTTGGAAGGAAATTTGAATTTTAAAATTAAAATTTGGAACCCAAAAAGGCTCCCTCCAATTTGACTTTGAATTTAAATTTTCATATGAAGTTTAATTTAGGCCCAAAAATTAATTTATTCAAAAAAAAACTTCCATATATCATTTGGCCCCTTTAATAATGATCCGCATGATATAAATCATAATTTTAATCAAGTATACTCGCTACATCATTATTTGTTCAGGGCTTTCAATCAATAAGCCATCATGCCACATCATCAACTATTTGAGCAATAATGTGATGCCACCTCAGCAGCCCTTTTGGGTTTTGGACCACTAGTTGGGGTCACAAACTTTGACTGAGTGTGTCTCTCACACCGTGAAGGCCCACAAGACATTCCACATGTAAACAAAATCAGCATGACGAGTAGAATCTACTGGCAAGGATCTCCAAGGCAAACTCAATGATCTATTACTTCAAAAACCTCTAACAAATGCGGGGTACATCCATCGTCCAAGGAATCTAAACCTTAGCACTAGGGTTTCATCACGCTGCATCATATTATGGACATCATGAATCTGCATCATCATCTCTTGCATCTGCGATGACATCCTGCACCTGCTCGACATCCTATACCTTCTTTGCTCTCGCTTTGACATCAATGACAACATACTCAACAATCTCCCCCTTTGTCTGTAATATTCCTAATTAGCTATAGCTAATTGGAATATTCGATTTTGTTCAATTTTTGCCTTCTATAGTTATTTGTAAATAAAAAGTGAGGAAGGGGGAACATAACTCACTTTAGAATAAAAAGTCACTTCCTAGATAGCACAACGTTGTGACTTAAAGGGGAGCCAAGGGGGCCAAAGGGGGACGCAGAAATGGAGCCCACGCAGACACATGGAGGAACTGCGCAGGAGGAAAAGAACACATGGCAAGAGGGGAATCACGCAGGAGGAGGTGAGCCTAGGGATTGTGAGAGGCAGAGGCTATAAAATAGATAGGAGCCCCCTCATTTTGGATCATTCAGTTATGTGCATTTTGAGCTAGTCATTTCGACTTCTAAGCACGCTGGCTGTTTAGCTAGTCTGCAGCACTGTTTAGTGCATCGAGTGTCTTCGTTCGGAGATCTCACCCTTAGCCCCGGGTGACTTCGAGTGCCTGCTCGGGCAAGGTATTTCCATCGGTATTTCAGCAGTAGTTTTATTATTAAATAATGAATCCATACACGTGAGGATCGTTTTATAGATGAGGAATAAACTGTTATAGAGTTTTGTGAACCCAACGTTTCGGACTACCATGTGAGTCCATCATCAGGGGATGCGTCAATAGATATTCAGTAGATTTTAATGATTTATCCAAGAGCTCTATTGTCATTTCAACAGCAGTTTCATCAGCTTTTTGGAGGACTGCGCAGCACTTGGAGAGGGACGCAGTTCTTTTTGGTTGCAGTGTTGGATTGGGGTTTGCAGGTGGATTTATGCTAGGAGATTGAGCAGGGATCCAGCTCTTGTCTCATTGGAGGATTTTTGCAAGGTTTATGGCAGTGTTTCAGGCAGAGTTTAGAGGGGTTTCCTTCAGTGGCAGCGCAAGGCATTGAGGAACTACGCAGAACCCCAAGAGGGTGTTTTTCAGGGGTCAGCCATTTCAGGAAAACTTTTTGGGTTTTTCTAGGTTTCTTGAGTAAAGCCCGAATCCAAAGTTTCATCATTTTCCGAGGAGGGGAGCAACCCCAAATCATCATTTGTTTTCTAACAGCAGCAGCAGCATTCACACAGAGAGGCCATTCTTGTAATTCTGAGAGTATTTATTCACTTGCCTTGTGCAAGTCGAGGTGCCATTTGTCTGATCACCTCTTGTACTCATTTTATTGCTCAGTATAATAAAATGGCTTAGCATTTTCTCATTGCATTTCTTGTGCATCTGTTTATATTTCCGGTTACATTATTATATGCTATTCCACTGTTATTTTATCACTTCTGGGTTATTATATCATTTGCACATATTTGGTGGGAGTTTTTGTTGGGGTTTGAAGAATATTCCGGGTTGGGGATATTACAGTGGTATCAGAGCATAAATCTGGCTCAACCTATGGAGCTAGCAATCTATGACGCCAGGGGAAAAACCCTACATTTGTTACAGAGGTAGGAGGTACAGAGACACTAGACGTAGATTGGAGAATACCTACGAGAAGGGAGACTGTGTTCCTGTGGTGGACGCAGAACAGAAGGAGCCTGTGGTAGAATCAGGACAAAGAAAACCAGTAGTGGACGCAGAGCAGATGGCAGATGAGGACGAGAAGAGATTTGCGGATATGCTCCTCAAATAAGTGCAGGATCTGTCGAGGCAGATTGAGGTGATGGGGCAGAGATTCACGGTAGTAGAGGCCAGACAGCGTGAGAGCCCACGAGTTTTTCAGATTGGTGAGGGATCAGGTGCATCCCATCATTTGCTAGAGCAGCGTGATACTATGCAGCAGATCGCCACGCATGCCCCTACACGCTCTACCATGCCCACGTTCTTAGGAGCAGACACAGGGGTCGGAGCCTAGCAGGAGGCAGAGCCCGGCGATATGGGCAATTATTTTGCAAAGTACCAGGCATATGGGCAGGAGTTCAGGGATGCTCTTTCATTTAGAGACTTTGTTCATCTCTAGCAGGATAGTAGGCCCCGCGATCATCACAGAGTAAACCGACATTACCATGATGGTGACACCCACCATGCAACGAGTAGATTCCACTTGCCTACGTTTGATGGTTCATCAAACATTTCGGCGAAGTCCTGGGTGAAGAAGCTGGACATTTATTTCCAACTCAACCAGATGTCAGAGGCGGAGGTTATCAAGGTGGCAACATTGCATTTGGATGGCGAGGCCCAAGATTGGTGGTTTCACGAGATGGTTACACTTGGGCACTCTACAGTGATGACATATGCGAAGTTTACTAGGAGATTAATGGAGTGATTTGATCGGAGGGATCCAGAGCAACATTTTGTTGAGCTGACGTGGCTCAAACAGACAGGGAGCCCAGAGACCTACATTGCAGATTTCTTCAGGGTCTCCATGATGGTGCCAGACCTCTCCACAGCACAGAGGGTCTATATGTATGTTGAGGGGTTAACAGAGCCACTTCGGGGTCTAGTCTGATCAACTAGACCAGCTATGCTCCAGGACGCTATCAGCAGGACCCGAGACTTACAGGATGTCTTACCCAGGACCAGAACACCTTACCCCCAAAGACAACCTTTTCAGTCTAAGGGGAAGGATGTGAGGATTCCACCTCCAAAGGGGAATCCAGGACGAGTGCAGATCGAGGACGATGTCAAGAGGGAGTTGAAGAAGAAGCAGTTGTGCTTCACATGTCAAGAGCCGTGGGCACCAGGGCATAGATGTGCTGCTGGTAAAGCACATTTTATTGAGGTCTTCTCCGAGAGCAATGGAGAAGAGGATGACGAGGATGATGTGGAGGCAAGAAATAGCCATGCCTTACAGGGACCTTTGCCACCTCCACCGCCAGTAGCAAGTGGTGCATCTTTTGCACCTACCGGAGGGGCCCTTGCAGCATTGCGAGGAGTTCCCAAGTATTTGATGCTACGCGTACGAGGGATAGTATGTGGCCAGCGGGTATCAGTTTTGGTTGACAGTGGGGCAACCCACAACTTCATCGATGCACAGATGGTTGAGCGGAGAGGTATTCAGAGAGAGAGCTTCGATGGGTTTTCAGTTTTGGTCCCAGGAGATTAGACCATGACGTGTGCTCGATATGTTCCAGAGCTTTCAATGACGATGGGCACCTACACATTGACTGACCACTTTTTCGTGGTCGACATCTTGGACACCAACATGATACTGGGTGTTCAATGGCTTAACACTCTAAGGAAGGTCACGACGGATTGGAAGACCCTAGAGATGGAGTGGGATGATGAGAAGACAGGAAGGCATGAGAAGATACGGGTACAGCACACATATCTGCCTCAGACTGTGTCGGCTCATCGAATGGAGACAGTGTTCCAGAAGGGAGACATAGAGTGGGCAGTGGAACTGCGTGCATCAGAGGCAATGACTATAGGGCCCTGAACAAGAAGACCCTGAAGAACAGGTACCCCATACCCAGGATCGATGAGTTGATGGGCGAGTTGAGGGGAGCACGACTCTTCTCAAAGATTGATTTGAGATCTGGCTACCATCAGATTCGCGTGAGGGAGCAAGACATTCCCAAGACCGCCTTCAAGTGTCACTATGGGCACTTTGAGTTCTTGGTGATGCCTTTTGGGCTAACCAACGCCCCCGCTACATTTCAGTCCTGCATGAATCACATCTTCCGTAGTCACCTGAGGAAGTTTGTGATGGTGTTCTTTGATGACATTCTCATTTACAGCAAGACTTGGGAGGAGCATCTCCAGCACATTGAGACGGTATTGCATATCTTACAGGAGCAGCAATTCTATGCCAAACTCTCCAAGTGTAAGTTTGGATTGACAAAGATGTTGTATCTGGGGCACATCATAGGAGTGGACGGAGTGAGAGTCCATAGGGAGAAGATCAAGGCCACAGAGAATGGCCGGAGCCGAGAAATGTGACAAAACTTCGAGGATTCATTGGCATTTGTACTTACTACCAGAAGTTCGTCAAAAGTTTCTCACAACTTGCCACACCCCTGACAGATTTGACAAGGAAGGGGGCATTCAGTTGGTCGGATACAGCGCAGCGAGCCTTTGACAGGCTCAAGGAGGTTATGAGTAGCTGCCCAGTGCTTGCGTTACCAGATTTTACGCAGCCATTTGTCTTGGAGTGTGATGCGTCGGGAGAGGGGCTCGACGCAGTATTGATGCAGGGAGGTCATCTCATAGCCTTTGAGAGCCGGAAGCTCCTACCGCACGAGAGGTTGTATTCTATGTACGACAAGGAGATGCTGGCCATCATGCATGCATTGGCTAAGTACCAGCAGTATTTGGTGGGTAGCAGGTTCACGGTGAGGACTGATCACAACAGCCTCAAGTTCTTTTTGGAGCAGAAGCAGCTACAGGAGAGGTAGCAAAAGTGGATCAGCAAGATCTAAGCATATGACTTTGACATTGAGTATGTCAAGGGTAAGAACAACGTGGTAGCAGATGCCCTTTCACGTAGACCAGCCACATTGTCTCTTATGAGCTTGGATACCGATTGGAGGGCTCGACTCTTAGTAGAGTACTCCAAGGACATATTTGCATGTGAGGTTTTGGATGGGCAGGTGGCAGATGACAGGTACAGGATGGTCGATGAGATCATCTATTACAGGGACCGAATCTTCTTGAATGAGGGGTCTCAACTCAAGAAGAAGATACTCCAAGCATCACATGACTCACCATTGGCAGGACATCAGGGTTTTACCAAAACCTACAGGGCAATTAGGGAGAGGTTCTCATGGAAGGGCCTCAAGGAGGACGTACTTCAGCACATCTCGGAGTGATGTTTTCCAGAGGAACAAGGGAGAGATGAGCCATCCCGCGGGATTATTGCAGCCTGTACCCATTCCGGAGGGGAAATGGGAGAGTATTTTGATGGACTTCATCACAGGGTTGCTCATGGTACAGGGCAAGGATTGCATCTTTGTCGTCGTTGACCGACTGATGAAGTATGCACACTTCGTTGCCATATCCGCACACTATACAACAGCACAGATGGCTGAGTTGTTCTTTAGAGAGATCTTCAGGCTACACGGTCTTCCTAAGACCATCGTTAGTGATAGGGACAGCCGTTTCATGGGCGGGTTTTGGCAGGAGCTTTTCTGGTTGGTGGGGACGGAGTTGACACAGAATACCAGTTATCACCCATAGACGGATGGGCAAACAGAGATAGTTAACAAGTGGCTAGAGGGCTACTTGCGTAACTATGTCAGTGGGCAGCAACGAGCATGGTTGAGATGGCTGCATCTGGGGGAGTACTGCTACAATACTTCACATCACATGTCCATTGGTATGTCACCATTCTATGCCTTGTATGGGTATCATCTTTTGTCTTTTGCTGACGTGATGTTTGGTGATAGCAAGGCTCCCAGAGCCAAGATTTGGATCCAAGAGATTCAAGGTATTCTCCGAGCTCTCAAGGATAACATGGCTACAACACAGAACCAATAGAAGTTGTATGTCGACAGAGGTCGGGTGGAGAGACAGTTCGAGATAGGGGACATGGTCTACCTATGGGTATAGCCATAACGACAATTGTCACTAAAGCAGAAGGGGGCTGAGAAGCTCAAGCCCCGCTTTTATGGGCCATACAGGGTGATACGCAGGGTTGGATAGGTTGCATATGAGTTGTAGTTGCCCCAAGGCAGCAAGATTCATAACGTTTTCCATGTATCATGCTTGAAAAAGGTATTGGGGCAGCAGGTGACAGAGACAGATGAGCTACCACCCATGGATGATGAGGGGCATTTGGTATTGCAACCGGAGGCTATCATTGATACCAGGGAGAGGCAGCTGCGAAGCAGAACAATTCGGGAATTCTTGGTGAGGTGAAAGAATTTGTCAGATGAGGTTGCCACTTGAGAGAGTGAGAAGATCTTGTAGCATCCATCACTTCAATTGCTTGAGGACAAGCAACATTTTGCCAGGGGAGACTGTAATATTCCTAATTCGCTGTTAAAATTTTTGTTTTCCCACCCCGGTTTTCAGTTTCTCCTTATTTCTCCCATGTAGTTAAATGCCCTTTCCCATAACCATACATTCAACAGGCTGGAAAAAATAAATTTGCTGAAAACACAAATTCTGGAAAATTTACAAAATGCTGGAAATTGCAGAAATAAAAATCAACAGTAATAAACAGC
>APFE030984458.1:3331-39967 GCA_000404065.3 Pinus taeda
TGTGTTTTATCATCCGGGACCATTCAGGATAGTTCTCCTTGCCAGTGAGAACTATTCCCACCATAGATATGATTGAATGCATTGTAAAATCCAAGAGCTGTAAAAATACTTCTGCTGCTAAAAGAAAATTGATTCTGATATCAAAATGTATTCTGGCCTCAAATAATATATTAAACACAGTCAAACGCAGGAGCGTTAACTATGTTAGTCACTTTGAAAACAGCTTTATGAAAAAAACACTATGGTAGCCCAAACAACACTATGGTATAATACATACGTATGTATTTTCAAATAATACAAACATTATACCTCGCTGCCCTAAAAATCTTTACTGCGTATAACATTCTAATGCATTATATTTTAACACCATTCAAACACTCATCGGTCTCCATGTCCACGCATGCCTCCAGACATGCTGTGCCGAGGGTTTGTGGGATTTGAAAACCTCTGTAATGACAATTACTCGGTAGCTAATTTGCCGTCCAGCAAACCCTTGCCCCCCGATATTTTATCTTCGAACAGAAAATTCTCCACAACCTCGGCGAACAAATAAGAAAAAGTGCTTGCAATCAAACAGGGTTGGAGAGGTGAAAGGATATTTTATGAAGCAGTTTGAATTTTCGCTTCAATTTCAAAGGAATGGTCATACGATGTTCCCGCCTCGTTCCTTGAGATTTTAATTTAATATGATATAATGGCCCAGAGGTATCAAACCTGGTCAATAGATTCTGAAACAACATTTATAAAAAGCGAAAGTGGTGCTGAAAGCAATCCTGCCGAGAGAAATCCAAACTTGATTGATGAGCAATTCGAGACCGATGGGAAGAAGAGAATTTCATTATAAACAAACATGGAAGTTGTGGTTTTCCTTCGTATTTCTGTATCCACCAATTCAGCAGTGAAAGCAACAGGAGGCCGACGGTTTGAACGCAAGATCAAGCTTCAGCAATGAGGGGTCGTCTGGTGCCTTTGGCCTGGGTGACTACAATTACAGGGGCGCACACAATCACGCTTGGTATTCGGCATATGAAAGCCCACCTCTTATCGTTCATAGTCAGCATGAACGTCCGAGGAGAGCCTCTCGCAGAGCTAAGAGGATTTGGTGGATTTTGGAAATGGCTCTGAACATTTGGAAATGGGGCTCAACTATTCCTGGATTCTGAGAGCAAATAGATTGTTTGTTCAGGGAATCTCTATACGAAATCATAAACCGGAGTTTCAACAACGTATGGGAAAAACGCAGTATACTTACACAAGATGCGTTGTCTGATAAGGTCAACAGTATGAGCAGCGTAACAGTAGGAAGGCTTGACAAAATCTGGCACCAACGAATATATGGGCAGTGTAACAGTAGGAAGGCTTTGTATGGAGCAGACCACAGATAATAGCAAACAGAACGTACAACCCACAGCAACAACAGTGAAGGGAGTTACAAGGAGCATGAGCTAAAAGAGGAGCTGGCTCTGATACCATGTCAGGCCAGGCAATAACTCCATTAGGCAGAAAAACTGATTCATATCATTCCATCAGGTATGTTATTGTTATATACAATAGGGTGTGACTGTTCAGTTCATCTCCTGATGACTGTTCACATTCCTAATTTAATTATTTACATAAATTCACCCAATCATGAGGATTAGGTGTCAACAGGAATGCTTAGGCAACGTAGACTATAAACAACGCTCCACACGCTACAAGCTTTGGATTAGTGAGATATTCTACAAGATGGCTATACCTATGCTTCTCTTTTGCAGAGTTACTTCAATATTAAATTCATTACAACATACAAGCTAGTCCATGCCCGTATCCTTCTAACGAATCTTTTGAGTTAGGATTTGGTCTAACAATAATAATTTTTTGGTCAAGTGTTGGTGGATATTTGAGAGTGCTCTTGGAAATTTAAGCAAGCTTGCTGGCGCGAAGATACAGATAGAAACCCAACTTTCACAGTTCAATGCAGGCAGTGAAGTTTAATAATTGCAAAAGGGAGTACACCATACTTAGACTTGTCGTAGACGTTATTAAAATTCATTCATTTCAATTGAATTTATGAAATGCATTCATCATTTTTGTATGCCCGCGCTAGTACCCCACTTCCAAATCTTGGGAACCTTTATTTATCATATTAGTATGATAAACATCATCAATGTTGCAGGTTTGAACTCCAAAATTTGGTTCCAAGTATGGTTTCTATTTTTATTTTTTTTTGACTCATTTCCATCTTTGGGCAAGTTCTTCTATCATTCAGGGTATGAGCTATGAATCGCTGAGTCCGACAAATTTTTTTCTTGAAAGTGGCAGTAATTTTAGCATCTAATCCAGGGCTTTGTTCCTCGTAGCAAATGAAAGGGCCAGTTTTGTTGCTAGCCCTGAAGGAAAATCCTAACAAGGTGCCAGTATCACTCTTATTGGAAAATTTGGTGAGGTTCACCCAACAGGTACCTATGGAAAATGAATGAGATGGTTCGCAGCATCTACATACCTCAACGCTTCTAAAATCCTCTCACTCCCAATACTTCGAGGAACAAACAAGTGACTGGAGAAGCATCTTGGAAGGAGTGCAACCACAGAAGTAAGGCATAAGTAGTCGCAATGAACTGAATCCCTTTACCAATATGTTCCACTTATGTCATTCTCATCGCAGGACTAGTAACAGAGGATGAAAGAAATCCTCCATGTTCCCTCTTCCTTTAACAGGATATTCAACGAGGTTGAGAGAAATGCTCAAGTAATTATTATTGTGATGGGTAGGTGAAATTGAGTAATTATTATTGTGAAGGGTAAGTGAAATGGAGATGAAAAGTAAATAGGTGTACTCCAAACTCGTAATGAGATTTAAACTTGGCACCAAACAAATCTGGGAGAGAGCAGTGCATGCAAAACTCACAACATATGGCTAGTTGTGACTGATGTCATATGGCTAGTTATGAGTGATGTTTGGAAGGTACAAGGAAAAATTAAGTGTGATAATTTCAATGGCCTTTTCCTTGCAATTTCAGACACATCATCCATTGTCATCGGCATTTTGTTTATATAGAATGTCATAAAAGGTATGAGACAGAAATGAACAACGCATGCAAACTGGGCTTTACGGAAGACTATTTGTTGCAACTGGCCAAACTTAGTGCAGAGAAAGATATGACAAAGTATTTGCATCGTACTATGTTAGAAGGAAGAATCATATGAAAGTATTTGCAACATATTGTCCTAGAAGAAAGAATCCTATGGCAAAGAACCAGGGTAAAATAATTCACTTAGAGGGAGTTTAGATTTATCGTTGTCTATAATGACTTTTCGAGGGATAACACTGTAATGACAAGCATTTTTGCAAAACACAAAAGAGAAATACCATCCAAATAGTCATTGTAGAGAGCATAGGTCTTTCCATGTCTCACCATCTTGAGATGCACTATCTACAAAAGTACAAGAAGAGTTTTGGTGGGCTTAGGGTCTAGATTTTGAAGCTAGGCTCTAATACCACATGTGAGGATCCATCCTAGGGTCCTCTAACTAAAACTAAATTTATTTAATTTAAACACAATAAGAAGAGAAATAACTTATTTATAACTCAACATTTATTTGATGACAATATACAATTAAAATTTATTTACAACATATTAAACTAGTAAGAATTTCATTGCAACAATTTACATAAGTAATCAATAAATGGAAGAATACATGTTCCAATAGCTTGGTTGAGATGCTCCCGACTCTGTTGGGATTCTCCTCTCGACTACCCGACTGAATTTACTTCCCAGCCAACTAGGAATGATTTCCTAGCCCAGGGAACCTCCACAGGTTCCCTAGCCCTCCGAGCCCAAGTCCAACTAGCTTAGTGTGTCCAAGTTAAACCAACACTCTCCAAATCCAAGTTTGAATTCTCCCATTATCTCTCCATTCTCTCCCTTTTCTTTTTCCACATTCCTCCCCCCAAACAAAATCCTCCAAAACCAAAACCAAGACAAATGATCTCTCCCCCTCTCCTCTCATCCCCCTTCCCCTTTTATGTCTATTCCTTCCATCCACCTCAACCACCTATCATTAATGTCATGACTACCCCCTCGTCTTTTTATTTTAGTGTCCTTGACTTTTCTTACTATATCTTATTCAAAGTAGATTTGAGAAGACACTTTGAGAATAAAATATGGATATTTAATTTAGAATTAAATTGAAGACCATATCTTCTCAAATGTAGATTTGAGAAGACACCTACGGATATGGATATTTAATTTGGAAATAAATTGGAGGGAACCATATCCTATCCAAAATTAAATTTGAGAAGAAAACTTGGGAATTGAATAATAACAATAATAATAGTCATATCAGTAAAATAAAATTACAGTTTCACAATTGTAGGTATATACCAATATTTCTTAATAATTATAAGTCAATATTTGTAGGTTAATTAAACACTAATAAAAATTAGCATGATAGGATTAAGTAGGGCATTACACTGCTGATCACCCTGCCCCACTGGTGAAGTTCCTCACATCATCAACGAACCACTAAGACCCAATAGAATATCAGGATGACCTTCCCCTGTAGAAACCATCTCATCTTTACGGGAAGTTGAACGGTTAAGCCTGCTATGCCAGAATCTCAAGCTAGTCCGAAAGGGGTGCCACCATGTTGTCGATGTGCCACTCTGATCATGACGGTTTGCCCGTCACTCGCAAGTTGTATCCTCCTCTCCTGGGACCTGATGGAAAAATATCTATGGAGTCCCAATGCATTTGACCCAAGCATCCCCACGATGTCACGATCTACCCAACCAATACTCACTTTGATTCGTAGCAGCAATAAGGAAAACCAACCTTGCCATGCGAAAAATGCCTCAATGCTCTCCCACATGTCAAACCAAGTTGGATTTGGGTCATCCTTTGTCCTTATCTCGCTCATCATGAAACAAAGTGTCCAATCAACCAACCAAATCCCTAGATCCCATAGCCAAAATGGTTGCGGCATAGTCCTGACATCTGTTGGTGCCAACCCATACCACGTCTCAAGCCCCTGCATGTAATCGATATATGCACTCCATACATCACGAACCAATCTGGTGTGTACGAAATTGCCCTGCGCGGACCATACCACGCAGTGGGATCTGTCATCCTGCCTCCTGAAAGCTCTCCCTAATACCACTTGGAGTCTAAACATCCGCCTGCATGTAAGGTCCACAAACTTCTATAGATGCTCCTAAGACACCTCAAAATGTCTCTCCCAAAGGGGTTCATGCCTCTCCCTGAGTGTGGGCTCAAGGGTGGTGCAAGTGTTACCTCTACAGAAGATTGGACTACCCCTAAGCCTGCATCCACTAACCCACACCTTAACCATATGCCACAGTTGGAAAGCCTCTCTCCTGATGTATCGTGTCCTGTCCAACTATCTCAGATGAACTTCCTGGGTTTTGTTGCTCGCAAGGAGAGCATCAATGGATGATATCAAAGTCCCCAACGTCAATGTGCAATGCTGATGAGTGATAAAGGGAAGCTCATGGTCAACCCTATGATCAACTCGCTCTCCAAAATTGAGTGTGCCAAACCCAATGGATTTCCTTATGCCCTCATCAAGAGATCTCTTTGGTGGAAACACCTCAACAGCCTACTGTGCATCATCATGCTTTGCTTCACACAACTACACACCCTTGCACTCCACTGCATAGCCCTGAACTCCGTGGCACAACTCCATGCACTAGTGGACATCAACGCTCAATGCCATGCCGCCATGTACCATAGGGCATCCCATATGCGCCCATTCATCCACCACTCTACTAGTACACCCACCACGATGTGATATACACCTCTTCATCTGCCTAGGGACACCTATGTGGCCCAACTCCTCACATGCAATTGGGAATAACGCTACCATGTCGAACCTCAATAGCTCTAGTGCCCAATACATCAATGAGAGAGCATTGTCTCCATATGATGCCTTGTCCAATGGCCTTATGATGCCACCTCCTCCCACCAACTCCTGTCAGAGTAGTCTAATTATCCTACAATCCCATGTCAACCCAACATGACATGATAACTAATGAGATCTTCCTGCTCGCCTGTCAATCCATCCTATCACTAGTGTTGTTATGAACTCTGAAGGGGATATGAAAAGGTGTGTGTGCCCAACTATCAAGTCCATTACGTAGCTACTACCATCAGCTACTGACTTCACGATGTGAGGGAGAATCACACCTGGATCCCAACAACAGTCTGGCCCTCGAGCCCCTCTAGTAATCCATAGCCTCTGCTGAACTATGGCCATGGATGCATTTAACCTCCTAGCCAGCTTCACCAAATACAAACTCAATATCTCTCGCCATCCAACCCTGAGAGAGGGATCGAATGCATGAACAACAATACACAGAACATGTCCTCCATCGTGCGAATTCTACACCCTGTGCAGCTCATGTCGCCTTATCTCACTAGTCTGGCCAATCCATGTAATCTGCTTACGTAACGCAACCTCTCTCTCACCAACATGCGGAGGTGGCCCAATAATGCTACAAGCCTCATCGATGTATGCCTGAAGGGGATTGTCGTCTGAAAGTGTGACATCTCTTTTGGTTGTCGATGCATCTAACTGCTCCTCATCGATGGCTGACTCTAAGGATGGCTGCTCATCCTCCTCCACCATGGGCTCAACATGAGCCACTAACTCTCCCTCCGAAGATAGCCCATCGTGCATAACATCCTCAACAATCAGCGATAGGTAGCTACAGTCTCGAAACTATGTCACAGATGCTTCTATACCTATCGACTCCTCATCAATGGTGGATATGCCTCCTCGTACCTCATCAACCTCTTATGTGCTGCTATCACCTGGAAACTCGAACATGACCCTGGGAAACTCATCAATGGACCCCTCAACAATGGACGACATCTCATCCATGGGTGGCTCCTCATCAACAAATGGCCCTCTGAGTGTGTGCTCTACTCTCTCCACTAGGGTGTTAGCCAAAGCTACCAAGGGGATCTCCAACAAGAATGACTCCTCTGTCACATTGGACACATCGACACACTCATCACACTCCTGTGTGCCCACAATCTCATGCTCAACCTCCTCCTCAAGCTCCTGATATCTAAAGTCAGGTCTCCACCAACAAAAGCGCTTCTCAGTCTCATCCTCTAATTGTCCTCCTCTACATTCCTCAAATGAGAAAGCCTTCCTGATCCTAGGGTCCAATGCCTCACACTCTTCAATCCTATCCATGGAGGGCCTCATCAAATCTGCAAAGATGTCTGGTTCCCTCTCCTTCTCTGGTTCACCTAGAAAATGAGGCATGGTAGGTCGATTGGGCTGGCCATTGGTATTGTGCTGTTGAACTGAGTGTGCATGTGTGTGGCTTCTCTACTGGTTATGTCTCAACGTCTCCATCATTTGTTGCATCCTCTCTAGGACTTGTTGGTTTTTCCTCCTCAACAGTCTGTTCTCCCTCATCAACTCCTCCATGTTCCCTTGTGTACTTTTCCCTTTCAGTGTCATCGAAGTGCCCATAAATTCACCAATCACTATGAATGCATGGCCAAATCCTCCATGATCTTGCTATCTCTCCCACAGTTGGCCAAGATCATGCTCTGATACCACTGTAATATTCCTAATGGAAATTTTACAATGATAACAAAGTCATGCAAAGATAATAACACAAAAATTTTCAGAAATGCATACACATAAACTAGAAATTTCTCCAAATCCACAAACTGGCCAAGATTTTATTAATAATAGTGTTGTGGTACAAATGAGTTGGAGAAAATGCACTTGTGCTTGCATAAGGAAAGCTACAAGCACCAGGTGATGAATGCAAGAAAGCTCAACAACTATAATAGCAAACTCCTCTAGAAAACTGTGTTGCTGCTCCAAAACTACATTGCTACTTGACTTCGCCCCCTGGATTTCCCACTCTAGAGTGCCCAGAAAATTCTATAAAATTAGGAGAGTGCTCCTTGCCCAAAACCCAGAAAAACCCAAAAAGGGTTTCCCTTAGTTCCAACTTTCAAAATTTAACCCTTCACAGCTTGGCCCTCACCAAATTCGAATTCTGTTACTGTGGCTACTCCTGTCAATCTCTACTCTCCAAACTCTAGCAATCCTCCTCAAATAGCCCTCCCAATGATTTCCCAACACCCCAACTCCAAACTCCCTTGGATGATGCTGTCCCAAAAGAGTCTCACTCTAATGACTGCACAGTGATGGATGAGATGATGCAATCATGTGTATCATAAAGCAAGAGCTGTGTGTAGGTTGATCCTCTTGGATGTAGTTGCCCTCCACACTCATGAAAATGATCAAAGAACACCCTTGTAGCTTCTTCGATCAATTCCCCAACAACCCAACTCCACAAACAACTAGTGAATCCTCCCTCTGCGCAGTGGTATCCGATTTATTGAAAAACATGCAAATCATGTAGTGCCACTCGCAATGATATTTCATTGTGCGAAGTTTTTTCTGCACTTCACACAACATTCAATCAATTAATTCATTGTGTGAAGAGCTATCACTATGCAAAAAAATTGATTGTGCATAAAGTTTTGTGCGAAGAGATTTCATTGTGCCAAACACAACCTTTAATCAATTAACTAGTAGTAGAGTTTTGTGTGGAAAGCTTTCATTGTGCAGAGAGATTCCATAAACAATGAACGCAGATTTTGCCGCATAATTGCTTTTCGCACTTCCCTTTACCAATACTACTTAGAGTGCGAAAGCTATGCAAAATTAGTTCTTCTTCGCATCCGCATTGCCATTTCACAACAAGGAAGAGAAATGACGAAAAACACCTTTTGTCAAAGTTATGTGCAACGAGAGAACATCCACTCCATCAAGTTTATGTGTTCATTGTTCTGCTGGAGTTGAACTGCAGACTTGTGCAGAGCTTTGCTTCTGCGGAGTGGAAACTTGCCAACAAGAACCGCGCCCACACTTGCTATTCCGATTATAGCAATGCTGCATTCAACATTTATGAAACACTCCTAAATCACCGATGTTGTACTACTATTTTATATTAAGTTACAAAGTCTAGTGTCATGATTGAAATGGTATAAATACATAAATTTGTTAGAGCAATGGACAATTATTGTTTAGCAAATTGTGCGTATGATATTGTAGATGGCCATAGTGTGATAATTGAATCATTACTGAAAATTTGTTAAACATGATGCACAATTGGCTCTCCTGCGCAAGCTCTCGTTCACATTCAAATTTACACTCAAGAGCGATGGGTAACCATCATTTAGCAAATTCAATGTGGAATATTGTGGATGGATGCAACTTTAGCTAAGGACATAAAATTGATCGTTGAAATTGCTTCACATATCTGTGCAAAGAACCTTTTGTAGAGAACCTTCATTACGCGGAAAGTTTTCTACGGAGAAATTTCACTATGTGGAGAGCTTACACTATGCAAGGAGTTTTCATTGTGCGAAGAGTTTCAACCGAAGAGATTTCATTGTGCGGAGTACACAACCTTTAATCAATTAATTAGCGTTAGAACTTTGTGAAGAGAACTTTCATTGTGCAGAGAGTTCTATGCAAAGTGATTTCATTGTGCGAAACTTTGTGTGAAAAATTATGTGTGAAAAAATTTCATTGTGCAAAAAGTTTTGTGCGAAAAGCTTTTTTGTACAGAGTTTTCTCCGCGCTCCATACGATCTTTAATCAATTAATTAGTGATAGAAACAAGACTATAATGCATTGCAACTACTTATCTTATTTACTTATCATTTAATAATTTATTTTTTATTAATTTAACACTACAAAATTCCTTAAAATAGTTACATGAACAGATTAAATAACATAAATAGCCAACATAATGAAGTACTTGGTATTTCTCTTTCTATTAAAAAAAAAAGAAAAAAAGAAAAAGAAAATATGAAAATGACAAAGCGAAAGAAGTATCAAATATTATAAGGTTCGATTTTGTTCATATTAATCATCATTTAAATTTGGCAAATTAATATCTTTTTAATTATATTTTTAATAAATAAATATATTAATTGATGGGACCAGCCCGTGACTTATGGTTTAACACCACAATAATAATTAACAACGAATGATTAAATCAATGATTATGTGATTAGTTTGGTAATCAAGGGTTAGCGCTGATATTTTGATTGCATTGATGATTGTATTGATTAACATGTACATTGAGAGGACAGTTGTCCTGGTCTCGGGTTTCCTTCCCGCTCTTGGTCTAAACCCTAACTCTTTCGTTGTTACTCCATCATTTTCGTTCTTCTTTGTTTGGGGTTGAGAGCTCTGCTCGCCGATTCTATGGGTGATTGTAATTGTTTCAAGCCGATGCTCTGTTCACGCCGACTATGGGCTTCTTTGCTGGTAAGTGGGTAACTATGCTCAGTGTTTGTAATCACATTCTCGTTAGCTCGCTCTATCATTTGATTGTTGGCTTTGTTGTGAGGGTTTCTCTACTCTCTCGGTGGTCCGGTGCTCACCATCTCTCCTTTGTTCCTTGTGCGTTCTGCTGAACTTTATCAATGGTTTCTTCAGCTGCCTGTATGGTTAGTTTGTTGTTTGACTTGTCTGCGTATTGTGAACACAGGTTGCGCCCTCAAAAGGACCCTTTCCTCTGCGTTCGCTCAACTTCAGCAAGGTATTAACTCGTTCTTTGCTAAACACTGTAACCATAGTTTTTCTTATGTGCTAACGGTTACTACTCCTTCTGAGCATGGTTTCTTTCAATGGCTGCGACCCAAATGTGGGTTCCTTCGTCCTACGTTGACTATTGAACTGGTAAGTTCCCTCGGCTTCTTTTCCCTTACCGTTTGTCACTGATTTTTTTTTGTTTAATCTATAGTCCAACGATGCTAATGCTTTTGTATTGTCTCTGTGCAGGTCGTTGTGGCCTCTAGTCGGACTACTACTCGGCCCTTCCTCCAAACAGAACCGGTAGGGTCGTTCCCTGTTGCAACTTGTTTAGTTAAGGGTTTCCTTAATCGTTTCCTCCCGTAGTGTAGTCGGTCATAAGGTTAGAACTCGAGTCTCTATTGTGTCATCGTCTGGTTGATAGCAAATTTGGCCTTGGGGCTCAGTGGTATTTTGATTTCGTTGATTCTTCAGTGGACTGTAACGATTTCAGGGTTATAACACTAATCCTCATTTCTCTGTTCTACTCCCGGAGGGTTTGCTCGACCTTAGGGTCGTCTGGACTTTAGAACTTGTATTTGTATAGTTTATATGTAGGTTTTGATACTGTAACACTTTTAAAGATGAATGAAAAGAATTTTTGATGTACAAGGTTACCTCTTTTATGAATGCTCTTCTTTGTGGTTGTATTTGTTTAATGAACCGCTTCGGCTATAGCGCACTCTGGTACTTCTGTAGTTTGTCAATGTGACTGGAACTGTCTGCTCAGTTTTCGCGTTGATATTGTGCCTCTATCTGTCTTCAATTTTGAAGTTGTATCTCTGCTTGTCACTTGGTTACTAGAACATTGTCTTTGTTTATTCTGGAAGGATTTCTAGTAAATTATACAGTTGTCTTTACGTTATAGATGATAGAAATTAGATAATAAAACAAATATTGGACAGATGGATTCAGGAATGAAAAATGTCTCTCTTCGTATTATTCTTATGTGCTGGAAATGTCGAATCCTTTCCACACTGTGGTACATTTGTTTTGTACTGTTACAATACAGTTATGTAAACTATCTACAATTGTTTCTTCAGTTACACAGTTGATAACTATTTTGCTGTTTTAATTTTCTAGTTATGTGGAATACATAAATAATATATTTCTTTTTGTTGTTTTTTGTAAAAATAAATAACTGTAAAGTAAATAAAAGAAAAAACAAAACAACAATGTCGCTGTAACCACCTCCACCTAATTGTGCTGTCCCTAAATACCTATTAACTGATAATAAAATAAAACAAGTTCCTACTCTGTTTTTAATTAGCAAACATAAATGAAATCTAAAAGATGATGAACCCCTCCTCCTCAACTAAGACCAACACTCGGTCATGGTGCCCTTCGGTCGATGCTCCTGCATCATTAATTTTTCATAAAATCATGCTTTTATTTCAAATTACATCATCTTATTTATTAATAATCAATATTTACGATTTTAACCCTTCTTATAAATTTTTAATCTAAGTTTAAAACTGACTTCAAGATATATAAACTGGAAAAGTCCCTGTTTAAAATATGCTTGAAACAAGACATACTTTTTTGCTTGAAACAAGACCTACCTTTTTACATGCAGAGACTTTTATGTTGGGCTCTCGGAAGGCCACCCATCATTGTTGGAAAACTCCCACACTGCATTGAGCGGACAATTCTCCTTTCTGCATTCAATTTGCATTTTAACCATTACTTCTCTTCCAGCGAGTTCACGTCATTTTACCGTTAGACGTGGCAAAATGCTGTTTTCTCGGTGCTTAAATGGCTGTTTATCAGTGGAACAACGGACGCTTTCAGATCTGCCATGTGTAATATAACTGTCAAGACAAAAAACGTCGGCTACGTGCACAGTCCACAGCTCAATTTGTGGGTTCTCCAATAAATTTTTGACAATTTTCAATCCCGTTCAGAGTGGCACGCCCATGGCAGCAAACAGCAGGGTTGGCCAGCACTAAACGGAACAAATCGACGCGAGGAACGGGTTCCTAAGACATTGAGGCATCATCAATCTCGGACGGTTTTAGGTCGCTCCACCTACCTGAAATCCAGGTTTCCGCTTCGATCCCGGGCAGGCTCATTTTATTTTTTAATTTGCTCTGGCCAAAGCCAGGTGTGGGACTGGGCACGCGTTCCCTGTACACGCACGGAGAAGGCAAGGGTGGCCTTCCTGACACTTCCCGTGCAAGAACAAGCGGGAACTGCATGTCTGCCTGCTCGGGTTGTCGGATTATCACACGAGTGTTCTTCGTATTTGAGGTCAAGAGTTCGAGCTCAGAGGGTTTGAACCTTCGTTTTTACAATTTTGGGTAACTGGTTGGCCTTCACATATATAAAATTGTCATGGCTAACATCAGCAAGAGGCGCGACATGGACGTAATGAAGCTGTAAGCTAAGTTAAATATTCATTTATCCTTCATAAATTCTTGTTGTTTAAATTTGACACTATGGTTTGAAGCTGCCGTGATGTCTTGCTGGTCAGAATGATGCGTGACCATAAAGTGGAGACGGTAAAGGATGGCCTGAACGAATTTTATGTCGAGTTTAAAGGACCTCGAGACAGTACGTCGCATTTTATTTATTTATTTTTCCAAGTTTGTTACTACTGTTAAAATTTCGGTATAATCTATCTATTTATGCCCTTATTTTTTCACGATTTCTTCTATTTCTTTAGTGTTTTCTGTTATTACAACTTAATATTTGTATACTCTTTCTATTCAGTCACAAATTCATTTAAATTTCCTTTCGTCTGCTATTACTGCTAAATTTTCAGTATTATTGACAAAAGCCTTTTGGATTATTTGCAATTTTAGTTCCTGAGTGGTAGATGAGTCTCAGGGACTCTGTTAAATCCCCCAATTATTTGTTTGACTCGACTACAAACATAATTCTGAACTATTTATTTGTGCTTTTCAATATGCTAAGTTGTACACTTTGAATCCGTCTAAAGCATTATATATACAATTCACTCCTAGGTGTCTTAATGCTTCAGTCAGAAGATTCTCAATCTTATTTTCTATAATTGCAGCCTAAAGTCTACAACTCATATATTTCCTACGGTCTGATTCATTTTAGCTGGCAATAACGAATTGTACACTGAGAAACTTTATCTAAAGCGCATGGTTTCATATCTTGTTTCTGCTTCTCTGATAGAATAAAGGCCATCTCACACGGCATGGTACATCGAAGTAGATATGGGTGATCAAAATTCTCAGAGTTCGTGTCTCTTATGATAGCTTGCGAGCACCAAAAGGAAATTTGTTTTACTTCAACATGCTCTTGTTTCCTCTTTTTGGAACTATTCTCAAAATACTTTAATTGTAAAGTCCTGGTCTGCAAGGTGTTATGTTGAGTGATCTGAAACTTTTCTACTTAAATATGTTTTCGAGTTCCTTTCCGAACGACACTAAATTGGACCAATAATTCTTTGAATTGATGAACTCGACAATCCTTAGAATTGAAGTACTTCTATCTGGACTTGACAATTGTAGCCTTACCAATCTAAACACATTATCTATACATGTTCTTATAATTTACATTTCTTGTTTTATTTGATAGAATTTCCTTTCTCCGATGATTTATACCTTTGAGAGTTGTATTGGCTATGGTCTGAGTATCTACCAGAGTTTTTGGAGCTGAAGTTGTTGGCCATCCAAGAGTTGTTGGAGCTGAAGATCCCTTCCGCAATTATGGATTCTTGATTGCATGACTTTTGTAATAACTAACCTTGCAGTTCTCTTAGTCTACCATAAGGCGTGCAGGGGACCTTCCTAATTACGTCCCTGTGGACATAGACAACCGTCCATGCTATTTTGCAAGTAGTCCTTGTGCAAGGAGAAAGCGTTGCTATTCTTGGTTTTGTCAAATGCTTTGTGGAGGTTCATCGAAGGTGGTACATGAGGTAATGAAATCCCTTTGAAGGAAATACCCATTGATATATATATTAAGGAATACTTTGCTGGTTTGTGAAATTTTGACTAATTTCTTTTGTAAGCAATATCCTACCAGAATATGTGATTAAGACTAAGATTAAGGATTCCCGAGAAACTCATGGTTGGAAATGCTCAACAATGCATAGCCTAACTAAAGGCTTTTTTCAATCCAGTTTTAAGGAAGAAGGTCACTGCCGTATAATATTTTCTTGTGGTCATTGATTTTCTGAAATACCTTAGTTTTCTTGTATGATTAGTATGGGTTGTTTTATGTGGATAAAGCCACTAAGTGATTCACCCACCTTGGGTTGAAATGTCGAGGTTACCATTACAATTTTTAGACTTCCTTGAATGCATCCTTGCACTAATAGGGAATTTTATATGTCATGAAGTTGCAAGGTTTTCCAACCCATGACCATGGAAAAGGGGTAATATTTAGACTTCCTTGAATGCATCCTTGCACCAATCGACAATTTTATATGTCATGAAGTTGCAAGGTTGGCTTAAAAAGGGTTGGCTCAAAGTCGATCTTTCCAAGGACCTTAAAGAATTGTGTTAATTTGGGGTGAGAGGGTGTAAAGTTTTGTGTCAGCTTCATTTTATCAAACCTCTCGAATACTTGTCAAAGTCTGAGCCACGGGATATAGGGCTAATCCTTAAGTTAAACTTGAAATTATAGAAGTTAAAGTTGTTGAGAATTCTCAAGGGTAGGCTCAACAAGCTCATCTCTATATAGGGCTAATGTTTAAGTTAAACTTGAAATTACAGAAGTTCAAGTTGTTGAGAATGCCCAAGGGTAGGCCCATCAAGCTCATCTCTATAAAGAATGAAGGATGCGTAAGCGTTGTTAGAAGGGAAAAGCTCCCAATCTTAAATGGCCCAACCAACATTGGTGGCCAGGTTTGACTTAGCTCCACTTTGAAGAAGATCGTTAAATTGGCCATGAGAAAAGAGCTTGTTGGGGTCTTCATAAGACACATCCTTGTAGACAGGATTTGGTCATAAAGCTCAGTCTTTACTCATGTGTTTGAAATCTTAGCAAGCTCCAAGTGTAGAAGATTCTTAAATGAATATTTATGGCTTTAGATGTACTCTATTGATTTCTCTAAACACTTTTGGCTTATTGGTGAGCCAAGAGGATGGGGAAAATGGAACCCATGGTTCATAAAGCTCATGATATTGTTCTTGACTAGAAGTTTTGTGCTCACAGGAAGTTAAAATATTTAATATGATGATGAAAACAACTCTTTGGGATTTTGGTTGAATTTTGTTGATCTTTATATTAACAATATAGAAGGTGAAGGTGTCACTACAACATTGGTTTCATTACCACTATTGGCCATGGGTACTATTACAACAAAATATAGCATTTAGTGTAAAGCCTCACTAGTTAACCTAAACAGTGTGCAACAGATGGGAGTGTCACCACTATTACCTCAGTAACTACTCCCCTCTCTTTAGTGAAGGACATGATCCAATATAAGGGAGGCTTCTTTGGTAGGGCTTAGGGATCAAGTAACCCAAGGATATTAAGCTAAATGCTCCCTAAGGATGCTCGTTAAATTGGCCATTAGAAAAGAGCTTGTTGGGGTCTTCATAAGACACATCCTTGTAGACAGGATTTAGGTCATAAAGCTCAGTCTTTACTCATGTGCTTGAACTCTTAGCAAGCTCCAAGTGTAGAAGATTCTTAAATGAATATTTATGGCTCTAGATGTACTCTATTGATTTCTCTAAACACTTTTGGCTTATTGGAGAGCCAAGAGGATGGGGAGGCAATGGAACCCATGGTTCATAAAGTTCATGATATTGTTCTTGACTAGAAGTTTTGTGCTCACAGGAAGTTAAAATATTTAATATGATGATGAAAACAACTCTTTGGGATTTTGGTTGAATTTTGTTGCTCTTTATATTAATGATATAGAAGGGGAAGGTGTCACTACAACATTGGTTTCATTGCCATTATTGGCCATGGGTACTATTACAACAAAATATAGCATTTAGTGTAAAGCCTCACTAGTTAACCTAAACAATGTGCAACAAATGGGAGTGTTGCCACTATTACCTCAGTAACTACTCCCCTCTTTAGTGAAGGACATGATCCAATACAAGGGAGGCTTCTTTGGTAGGGCTTAGGGATCAAGTAACCCAAGGATATTAAGCTAAATGCTCCCTAAGGATTTTACAACAGAAATCTATTGGATAATGATATGAGAAAGTAGGGTTTGTAGTGCATGAAGGAGTAAGTTCAAGACTCAGTCTTAAAGGATGTACGGGTCAATCTAAAGGCTAGCGTTACCCTAAGGAGTCTCAAATAGGTTTCTTGAACACACCAAATCAAGAAAAACTCAAGGCTGCTATAAACTAGGATTTTAGGCCAAGAAATTGCAGCAAAACACAAGTTTATAGCAGCAACAAATTTAGCTGTTAAAATTGTATAAAAATTATATGAGATGAGGTTAAATTTGATAGTAAACTAAAGACAAAATTACAATAATTTTTTAAGCATATAACAACAAATAAGGTATGACATCAATGCTAGAAAATGAATGAAAAATGTATGAAAAACTTTGAATTAGCTTCTCTAATGCACTTATAAACAAAGCCTAACCCAAGGGCGTACATCAACAAGAAATTAAATGCTAAAAACACAAGATTTCATGGTCATTTAACCTTAATTTACCATAAAACAAAAATAAAAACGATTTTAGGGTTTTACAAAAAATCCCATAAATGAGAAATACGTGCTTTCTCAATATATGGCAAATATAGTCTTGGATACAAACTACTCTAGGGCTTCTTCTTTTGAAGTGATTCTAAATCCAAACAAAACTAGGGAAAATAAACTAACTTACCCAAAGGTTTGCAGTTTATTTAGGTTCTTATTTTTTCATATGATTAAGAAAAAGAAAAAGTTATCTCTACTCTTTAGATACTTGGAGGAAGGGTTTAGCTAAACAAGGGACAATGAAGCAAATACCAAATAAACTAGCTTAGCACAAGAACATACATCCCATGTAACATAAAACCAAGATAAAACAAGTAAACTCACTTACTTCACCATGCAATATCCAAGATCTCTACCATGAGCATTTATGAAAAGAGATCACACCACATCATAAGATCCATCCAATAAAGTCACTCAATTAGGCCTCCATTTCACACTAGGGAGAAAGATCACTAACAAAGAGTTGTAATAATCTATGTGTGACAATGATCCAAAGGAAATTGACTCCCTTTATTTATAAGAGTGTAGCCAATTCAATTTTCCTCAAATTAGACCTAAATCCTCTAAAAATAATTAAAATCCATGATACAAGATGGATAGGTCACAAGACCATCCCCAAATATTGCCAAATCAATGAAATAACATAAAAGTAAGCATCAATTTTCCCATACATGTGAGTCTAATACCCTCCAAAGGGCATGTCTCTCCATGAAAACATGCAAAGAATAGCTTAAGGGATGCATCATATCCCATTAAGTCACGAATTTCCATCAAAACGAGGTACATCACCAAAATGATCCTTCATAGCCCTCATCATCCTCTAAAAGTCTCACATCGTCATCAAATGGGGAACTAGGATGATGTCATCAAGATAGGGCATGATGTCATTGTAAGATTTTAAAGTTTAAACACAATCCCAAGATCTTTGTGAAAAAAGTACTAGACTAGCTACTATAAAACAAGGGAGAAGAGAGAAAAATTGCTTAGAAAATTGACCAAAGGGGCAACTCAAATTACACAAGCTACATGATATGAAAATTTGATGTATAATTGTCACTAAATATGAATACAATATATAGTATATACTTTCCAAGAGGAAGAACCAATTTGAAATAGGTTAGAATTCCCTTGTGCATCCACTCAAATGAACAGAGTAGTTTCATAGAATAAATTAGAAAGTTAAAATTTGAGTTGGGCACCATTACATTAGAAAAATATATAATAAAAGAGTTAACTGAAAGGAAGTCAAATTAGAAAACAGTGAGAATTGATGTAATAACTCTCACATGCAATAAATACCCAATAAAACTCTAGAAATAGAACTAAAAGTTGACAGAAACGCTGATAAGGTGAGTGGATAAGATATTTTCCCAAAATAAGAGATCTGTCAAAGCTGTAACCTCTGCTGAGTGAAACTCTTGGTGAAGATGTTTGCATTCTACTTAGAAGAGGAACGATATTGCAGATCAATGACTGTTGTATGGATATGCCTTTAGATGTAGTGCATGTGAACCTCAATGTACTTGGTTCACTATCTCTAAATTGGGTCTCTAAAAAACTTGAGTGTACTCTAGTTATCATACCATATTACTGTAGGAAGTTGAATTTGTATACCAAGTTCTACTAGAAAGCACTGCAACGATATAGTCTGAGTAAACATTCATTTCCCTACTGTGCTCTGCCTTGCTAATGAAAGAGTAATAATTCCCTACTTCTTGCTCAACCAACATAGTGTTGATTTTGGGTAGCATCGAATGTGCTTTAGCTCAGAAATTTTGTGGAGGGGCTAGAACGCATGAGATCTCCATAACCCAGAAATCGTTTGGAGAAATTCCACCAGGATTAGGAGTTATTAAAATAATTAATGTTTTTAATGGGTTCCTAAGTCTCAACTTAGGAAAATAAAAATATTAATGTGTATTAATACAAATATGGGTGAGAAGGTTCTAAGTGATGAGGATCAAGCCTGTTTTAATCTTAGCTGTTGATTAGCGATTAGATCACGACCGTTGATTCATCAACAAGAAAAGTATAAGAGGAGGCTTGAGGGTCAGTTGGAGGTACACTGAATTGATCAAAGAGTTCGATTTTTTTGGGGCAAGGTTTGCTGAGAAAATCGAGCTAGTGATTTGAGTTGCAGTGAGGGGCAGTTCGGCAAGGGAACTTCATTCTGAGGTTGAAGAATACATAGTAGAGAGGCACAGCAGCACCGGGAGAGGCATTGTAGTCCCAGAGAGGGTGATGCAGAGGCCGTAGGGGTCGACGTAGGTGATGTAGAAGCCGTAGGGGTTGACGCAGGCCCTTAGAGGCAGCACTGGGAATATTTTGTGGGGCAGAGAGGGAGTAGTTCAACAAATCGACTTTCTGAGCAAGGGAGGCTCACTGTGGGGGTGACGTAGCTCCTAGAGGAGGTGATACAGTTCCACTGCAGAGCTTGGAGCAACCATCGCTGCCCAACAATGGGAACAATCGGGTCATCTGTGGGGTTTGATCATCCAGTTGCTGAATTTGCCAGAATATTTGTCTTCGGATAGAGGTACTTTTGCCAAGATTTTTCTCTGTTGGGTGAGCCATATCTCACACCCTAGTTGTATTCAAGAATCTGCTTAATACTACAAACCCTCTATATGCTGCACCGGTTTTCCCGAATTGGGTTTTTCGGGAACGATTGTCCAAAAATAATAGTGTTCCTTGTGTGATTGTCTCAGTGTATTTCAGTTCATGATCTATATGTATGTGTAGGCTGTAGTAGTGTTTTACATCGATATTCATGTAATTAAATAACGTGTTAATGCAAAGAACAAGTAGGAGATGTTAAACTAGTAATTGCAGTAGGGGTTTCTGATGTGTAGATTCAAAATTTTTCACATGGTATTGGAGCGATTGCAGATCATAGGCGATTGGAGACACTAGCCAAGAAATTTGGAGAATTTGCAGCAGAAAAGCTGCTGTCCCGAGTGACAACGCCATTCTAGAGCCAGAGATGCAGAAGGAGGAGTGACGCAGTGCAGAGAAAGTGATGTAGAGGCTCATGCAGTGCCTGCATCAGCACTCTGAGCCAGGTGGAGGTGACGCAATAGCTGGGAGGAGCCCATGTAGTAGCTGCGTCAGCCGTCAAGGCTAGTGCAGAGGCAGAGGGGGGAAGATCAAGCTCACGCAGAGCCACGCCATCTTTCTGAGCCAGGAATGATTGACGCAGTTGGCCAGGAGGAGCTGATCTTTCCTATGCAGTGGTTGCGCAGAGCTTGAAGGGCTCATATTCTTCAAGTTGTCGAGGCTAAGGAAGCTGAGTAGATTTTCGGTTTGAGGAGTTGGTGGGACACTGTTTTTGTTGGTGCAGACAGTGTCTAAGGAGATTGAACCAAGGTAGAGGGAATCACTGCCTTGACAAATTTCTAGCCAAGAAATCTAGATCCAGGTTGTAGCAGCAAAGGAGGATTGGAGAGGAGCGATTCTACAGTTGGCCGGAGGATTTCTGAGAGGGAAATCAAGACTCAGAGGCAGTTTAGGGAGGAGCTGTTCCTTAGAGGGTTTCTTGTGCCCAAGGAATCCAGGTCCAAGTCTTGCTACATTGACAGCAAGAGAGGGAGAAGAGGACCAATTCTTATTTTGAGCAAAGATGGCAATGAATGGGTTGAGGGATCAGGATCGATATGACAGAGCTTCCAATTCTGTCGTTTGGAAGGTTAGGATCCTGGCAATCCTAGATAAACATCGCATCAAGGACTATGCCTTGAAGGTGGTTGCTGTTTCAGTTGACGCTGATGCGGCACAAAAGTACGAAGAGGCCCAGGCGAAGGCCAAGTGCATGATCCTAGGCGGGGTAAAAGATCATGTAGTACCGCACGTTGTTGAGAAGGACACAACAAGAGAGATGTGGGAGACCTTGATCACCTTGTACCAGGGCTCTTCCATGCAACGAAAGATGCTATTAGAAAATCAGCTGAGACAATACTAGATGCAAAAAGGAGAGGAGATAGATCCCTTCCTTCTCAGGTTGCAAGGGATTCGCGACTAGCTGACTTCTGTGGGGTCTACACTAGATCCAAGGTTCATGGTCAGGACTGCCCTGAATGCAGTGACTGAGGATTGGGAGACATTTGTTCAAAGTATCTTGGGCAAAGTGACTCTCCCCAGTTGGGAGGAGATGTCGGTAGCTCTTTGACAAGAAGAGCTCAGGAGGTTGACTAAGGTAGGAAGTAGTGGCAAGGGAGCTCGAGTCAAGAAGGAGGAGGAGGAGGATGCAGCTCTCGCATCAGCGAGACAACAGGGGCAACAAAAGAGGAAGAAGAAGGACATCACCAAGGTCAGAATCCAGATGCTTCAATTGTGGGGAGCTGGGACATTGTGCCACTCAGTGCCCTAGGAAGAAAGGTAAGGGGGAGGCTTTTGACTCAAAGGTTGCTCCAGCAAAGGCATACAAGGATGTCAAGGATGACGATTGTGCCATGAGTGCTCATGCGCCTCTAGAGAAGAGGTGGGGCAACATGGAGTTGTAGTCGAGAGGACTACATGATGGGCATGATCCTTGAGGTGCCCAAACTCTTGGATCACATACAGCTACGGGAGCCCTTAACGACAGTAGCAAAATGACGAGTGTCGGTTGGAGTGAGGTGTGATGGAGCGACAGTGGCATTGCTAGAGTGCCAAAGTCTGAGGCAACGCAATATATGTTGTAGCAGTGCGAGAGGCACAGAGCAATTTGCAGCAACACAGTAGCAGCAAAGGGTCAACACAGATTAGCAGCAGAGGTAGCTTCAACATCATGAGGCATCCAGACTGACCAACATGTCAGTGTTTGGGTGAGATTTTAGTTACTTACTTCTCAGTAACTGAGTTGCAGTGCAACAGTTAGCAGTGGCAGTGCTATGGGCAGCATGATGCAACATTTTGAGAGGGAGTTGTAGTATAGATGTAGCAATGGCAGTGGCAGAATCATTGGCAGCTGTACAAGAAGCAACGGTGCAGTGGATGAAGGGCATCAGGTCGAGCATTAGCCGCACAAAGGACTGATGCAGTGGATCATTGTAATGCTTCTATGGGGAAGTATTGCTAGAGAGCACATTCCTCGCTAAGAGGGAGTGTTGATTTTGGGTAGCATCGGGTGTGCTCTAGCTCCGAAATTTTGTGGAGGGGCTAGAACACATGAGATCTCCAGAACCCATAAATCGTTTGGAGAAATTCCACCCGGATGAGGAGTTATTAAAATAATTAATATTTTTAATGGGTTCCTAAGTCTAAACTTAGAAAAATAAAAATATTAATGTGTACTAATAAAAATATGGGTGAGAAGGTTCTAAGTGACGAGGATAAAGCCTATTTTAATCTTAACTGTTGATTAGATATTAGATCACACCGTTGATTCATCAATAGGAAAAGTATAAGAGGAGGCTTGAGGGTCAGTTGGAGGTACACCGAATTGATCAAGGAATTCGATTTTTTTGGGGCGAGGTTTGCTGAGAAAATCGAGCTAGTGATCTGAAAATGGGGCTCTTAGACTTCTTGTCTAGCTTACAAGAACCTCTCCCACTTCCAAAGCTCTAAATTTTCCCAAGTCTATTTGATCAACCAATGCGGAAATAAGAAATGCTTGAAAATATAGGTGTATGCTTGTATTTGTTTTCAGCTGATTATTTGCTTTAAAATCTGTCATTTGTGCTGATATGGGAAGGTACTTAAATTGGTATATAAATGCATATAACAGTAGTTAAAGCAGCAGTAAAAACAAACACATAAGACAACAAGATAATATGCAGTTCACCCTAATATCTTGGGCTACGTCTCCTTGAGCTCTAATCAACTCGATTAGGCTCTCTGGGATTATGGCTTCAATTCTTTTACAAGTGTTACACTTAACTCCAATGTTTTATACAGGAACATTGGGCTCAGAACACCATCTTATCCCTTGGCTCTTGGAGCTCTTCGGCTTTCTAGCTCTGGCTCTTGCTTTGGCTGTGGCTCTGACTCTAGCTCTGGCTCTATGGCTCGGGCTCTGGTTCTAGCTCTCAGCTCTCGCTTCTGGCGCTTGCTCTGGCTCTTGCTCTGGCTGTGGCTTGCGGCTCTTTGCTCTGGCTTTTCTAAGCTTTTTCTCTCAGTCTTTGCATGCCTTTGAGAATTGCTCGACCTCCAAGCAACTCCAACAACAATATATGCTGCTGTCAATTGAGCTCTCTGGCTTTTCTCTCGACCTCCGAGTGACTCTCCAAACTCTCTACGCATTTAGCTTTTTTCGTTGTTCGCTCTTTGCTCTCTTCTACTGTCCCTCCTCTTTCTCTTCGTCTGTTCGTCTCTCTTCTGTTCGTTTGTTCTTCTGTTCGTCTGATGCAGTGACTATAACAACTGAAAGAAGAGAGATGAACAGACGAAGAGAAAGAGGAGGGAAATGGCCACCTGTTCTGTAACGGATAAGTGTCAGGTTCATCGAAAACACTCGATTGTTTAAAACGACCGTTATTTTCGTTTACTCCAAGAATGCCCGCGAAACACGAATCTCTGCCAACTCATCGTCCACGTTTGGCTTATTTTCTCCCTCGGGTCCGGTCTCCCATCGGGTGCAATCTTCGCCGTTAGATCTGGGGCCTCCAAATCCTACGGTTATCGCTCTTATCACGTGGATGACTTGCTCGGACATTAGCCTGCGATGAGATGGTTTTCTCTCTCATCCACCGGACACGCGTCAATCACTGTATGGCATCGCTGGGTCTTCTGACAAACCCGCTTACAGCTTGAAACGCCTCCGATATACCACTGGTTTTGGAGCGTGGGACCCGCTGTCTGTTTTTAGTGCTTTTCCCACGGTTCTCTGGCTTCCCTTATGACCGAGCGCTCGGGGCCTTTCCATTTTTAGGGGTTTTGCCCAACGATGAGCGATTGAGCTAATCGCGCATTAGAAACGGCCTCCGTTTTCTAATCTGGATTTCCCAATTGCTAGTTTGTGCCACTGCGCGATCTCCATGGGCCTCGGTTAGCACGCTTTGACCGAGGGTCCTCATGGCTCCGTGCTGTCCACAAATTGTCATTGTTCAGAGGTTATTTCTGATAGGCTTCGACATCCACAAGACTTTAAACTTTGGTATGAATTTTTACAGAGTTCGGGTAGCTTTAAGAGAGTTTAAGGATCCAATTTGGATCACGCCTTCCCACTAAAAGAACTTTTGGTCCACCAAAAGATTGATATACTGATTTGAGCAGTAAATGAGAGTAACAACACTCTCTTCTTTCAGCCTCCCTACACTTACCTTTGCATAGTGCCTCTGAACCACAATCTTTAACCACTTTCTTTCTTGGATGGGTTGGTTGTTTTGGGAAGAACTGTTCTTCCTCCTTGACTTCATGCAGAACTTCTGCTGTGAAGTTTACAGAGGGTAGTTTGAACTTCTTTGCCTTGATCCCTGATCCAAGGTGGCTCAAACAAATGTAAAGTACATCTGCTCCACAAAACATTCATTTGTACTTGTTCGAAAAGCTGCCAACAACAATTGTTAACAACAACATGCATACTACGAACAATTGCATGGGCTAACTCTTGCTTCAACAAAGAAACAAATTTCACATCTTGTGAACCCTTCCATGTCTTATATTTACATACAAATGATTAACTAGATAACAAGCTAATAAAACATGCCTTTACAGCAAATGACCCTTCAAGTCAAGCATGTAGGAAAAAGACCTTTAGGAATCTTTTCCAAAAGATAAAACACTTCATTCTTATCTCCACTTTAGAAACCAAGTTTCTCCCAAGCCAGCATCACATGCATCTCATGCTCAGGCATGCATTCCATCTTTCAACTTTCGCTTAAGTACACTATACTTCTGAAGCTGAAATGAACATAATGTTGCAGCAATAAAGTGAGTTTCCTACTCAACTTCTTTCTATTTACCATTTGGTAAGATCCTGCAACTTGCATTTATTCCACAAAGAAATGCAAAGAGATGCATCACTAGACATGTAGCCTTAATTGGATAAGAATTCTAACCATTTCTTACCAATCCATTTCAAAGGCCCCTCCTTTGTTTGCACATCAACATCAATATGTGAATCATCCTGAACCACATCAATCATGGAATTTTTATTTCCATCCCTGCCATTTTCTTTTTCCACCTTCTCGTTCAGCTTTGGTGGAAGCAGTGCTGGATTCAAAGTCCAACACCTTTCAGTAAGATGCCCTTGCTTATGGCAGTAAGTGCAACACATGTGCATCCTTTTGATAGCATGATTTGCCTTGTCCTATGGACCTTTGGCTGCTTGCTTCTTTTCCTTCAAAAGTTTCCTATATGTGGCCATCCTCTTCCAACATCTAGAAACATAATGATTATCCAAACCACAAAAGGAACATGCAATTCTTTTTCCACGCTTTACAAAATCAAAAGGAATGTTTTTAGAACCAGATTTATACTTGCCTCTTTCACCTTTATTGCCTTCATGAGGAGGTGAAGCAAATGAAGGAGTAGCTCCCTTTGGAACACCATCACTTACTTCAAGGCTGTCAGAGCTTCCACAACCCTCTGGTTCAAGTATGTGCTTCTGAACACCTGCATCATGCGAATGATGTTCCGAGCTATTGCATTCCTCCTGAATACAATCCTCACACTTGTGAGGTATAGGACCTGCAATGAAACTTCTTTTTGGAATTGTTTCAATGGCCTTCATGGTAGCTTTGGAATTCTCTCCATAAGAATGTCCATATCCAAGACCCAAATACTTAGGCCTTTCCTCAACCATTATTGGCTCAACAGTACCTTGTGCATGCTTTCCCAAGCCCTTTCCTTCATAGCCCATCTTAGACATTAGCTTGGAACCTATGCTTCTGGTATGTTTTTCAAAAGAACCAATATAAGCATTTTTAGAAGAATTTGAAGACAAACAGGAATGGTTTACCTCTTCTTCAAGCTGATACTTGGTGAAGGCTTCTTTTGCAACAAAGAGTTGTGACTCCAACTCATGCATCCTTTTCAGGTTCATACTCACAATATGAAGTCGCCTCTCCATTTCTTGCAATTTGCTAGAAAGAATCTGCTTCTCTTCCTCCACGGAATTCAACTGCTCTCTAAGTATGCTGCTCTTCCATCCTCATACATTTCTCTTACCAAATCCATCATGGTGGACAAATCTTGCTTCATGTCTCCATTAAAGGAACTTCGGGAGCAAGAAGAATTTGAGAACTCACTTGTAGAAGTTGTCATTTTCAAAATGCACAAAAGAACTTCAAACAAGATTATTAAAGAGCTTATCCAATAACCTCTTGCAATAACCTTTTATGCGTCAAGGATTGCCCTAAGGTCCTTTGGATAGAAGAATGCCTTCAGCCCTTCTTCCTTCTTGTCCTTCCTGGATTGAGCTATCAATAACTTTCCCTTCACCTTTGCAATCTCAAACAATAGTCAGTCTGCAACCAAGCATACAATCAATGAGGCAATCAATCCTTGACTGTCAAAACACCTTTCAGACAAGCAATCTTTGCCCTGTCAATCAAGCATTCTGTTACAACCTTCTTTGAAGGTGGGGTTAATCAATTTTAAGCTTTGATACCACCTGATCTGAAAATGGGGCTCTTAGACTTCTTGTCTAGCTTACAAGAACCTCTCCCACTTCCAAAGCCTAAAATCTTCCCAAGTCTATTTGATCAACCAATACGGAAATAAGAAATGCTTGAAAATATGGGTGTATGTTTGTACTTGTTTTTAGCTGATTTTTTGCTTTAAAATCTGTTGTTTGTGCTGATATGGGAAGGTACTTAAACTGATATATAAATGCATATAACAGTAGTTAAAGCAACAGTAAAAACAAACACATAAGACAACAAGATAATATGGAGTTCACCCTGATATCTTGGGCTACGTCTCCTTGAGCTCCAATCAACTTGATTAGGCTCTCTGGGATTATGGCTTTATTCTTTTACAAGTGCTACACTTAACTCCAATGTTTTATACAGGAACATTGGGCTCAGAACACCATCTTATCCCTTGGCTCTTAGAGCTCTTCGGCTTTCTAGCTCTGGCTCTCGGCTTTGGCTTTGGCTCTTGCTTTGGCTGTGGCTCTGACTCTAGCTCTGGCTCTGTGGCTCGGGGTTTGGTTCTGGCTCTTAGCTCTCGCTTCTAGCGCTCGCTCTGGCTGTGGCTTGCAGCTCTTTGCTGTGGTTTTTCTAAGCTCTTTCTCTCGGCCTTTGCATGCCTTTGAGAATCGCTCGACCTCCAAGCAACTCCAACAACAATATATGCTGCTATCAATTGAGCTCTCTGGCTTTTCTCTCGACCTCTGAGTGACTCCCCAGACTCTCTGCACATTCAGCTTTTTTTTTTCGCTGTTTTCTGTTTGCTCTCTTCTATTGTCCCTCCTCTTTCTCTTCGTCTGTTCGTCTCCGTTCTTTCGACTATTACAGTCACTGCATCACACCTCACAGGGAAATGGCCACCTGTTCTGTAACGGATAAGTGTAAGGTTCACCGGAAACAGTCGATCGTTTGAAATGACTGTTATTTCCGTTTACTCCAAGAATGCTCTAAAACACGAATCTCTGCCAACACATCGTCCACGTCGGACTTCAAATCTTTATGCGCCGTGGCTTATTTTCTCCCTCAGGTCCGGTCTCCCATCGGGTGCAATCTCTGCCGTTAGATTTGGGGCCTCCAGATCCTACGGTTATCGCTCTTATCACGCGGATGACTTGCTCGGGCATTAGCCCGCGATGAGAGCAGTTTTCTCTCTCATCCGCCGAACACGCGTCAATCACTGTATGGCATCGTTGGGTCTTCTGACAAACCCGCTTATCGCTCGAAACGCCTTCGATATATCGCCGATTTTGGAGCGTGGGACCTACCGTCTGTTTTCAGCACTTTTCCCACGGTTCTCTAGGTTCCTTTGTGACTAAGCGCTCGGGGCCTTTCCATTTCGAGGGGTTTTGCCCAGCGATGCGCGATTAGCATCAGAAACAACCTCAATTTTCTGATTTGGATTTCCCAATTGCTAGTTTGCGCCATTGCGCGGTCTCCATGGGCCTCGGTCAGCGCTCTTTGACCGAGGGTCCTCGTGGCTCCGTGCTGTCCACAAATTTTCGTTGTTCAGTGTGATAGGCTTCGACATCCACAAGACTTTAAACTTTGGTATGAGTTTTTACAGAGTTAGGGTAGCTTTAAGAGAGTTTAAGGATCCAATTCGGATCACTGAGTTGCAGTGAGGGGCAGTTTGGTAGGGGAACTTCAGTCCGAGGTCGAAGAATACATAGCAGAGAGGCAAAGCAGAACCGAGAGAGATAGCTCAGTCCCAGAGAGGGTGACACAAAGGCCGTAGGGGCTGACGCAGGTGACGCAAAAGCCGTAGGGGCTGACGCAGGCCCTTAGAGGCAGCGCTGGGGAGATTCTATGGGGCGGAGAGGGAGCAGTTCAACAAATCGACTTTCTGAGCAAGGGAGGCTTACTGTGGGGTTGTCGCAGCTCCTAGAGGAGGTGATGCAGTTCCAGCGCAGAGCTTGGAGCAACCATCGTTGCCGAGCACTGGGAGTAGCCGAGTCATCTGTGGGGTTTGATCATTCAGTTGCTGAATTTGCCGAAATATCTGTCTTCGGATAGAGGTACTTCTGCTAGGGTTTTTCTCTGTTGGTTGAGCCATATCTGGCATCCTAGCTGTATTCAGGAATTTGCTTAATAATACAAACCCTCTATATGTTGCATCGGTTTTCCCGAATTGGGTTTTTCTGGGGACGATTGTCCAAAAATAACGGTGTCCCTTATGTGATTGCCTAAGTGTATTTCAGTTCATGATCTGTATGTATGTGTAGGCTACAATAATGTTTTACATCGATATTTATGTAATTAAATAACTTGTTAATGCAAAGAACAAGTAGGAGATGTTAAACCAGTGATTGTAGTAGGGGTTTTTGATGTGTAGATCTAGAAATTTTCACATATAGGACCAAAACTAAGGTAGAGAACATATCCTCATGTGGACTTACAAGCTATGCTATCACCAACTCAATCTGAGTCTGGACTCTTTATAACCAACAAGATCCAAGGGATATCTTGTTGCATAGTGTAAGCCATAGCTAGTAGTTCCCTTGACATATTTGAGAATCCTCTTAGCTGCTTTCTACTGTAGCTCATGTCGCTGTTGCCTGTACCTAGAAAATGCTCCAATTGCATAAGAGATGGCTGGTCTAAAAGTTGTAAGGTATAAAAGACTCCCAATCAACTGTCGATATCTAGTAGAGTCTACCAATGTTGTAGCACTAATGTCCTTTAGCTTAACTCTTGAAAGTAAAGGAGTGGAAGCTGCTTTGCCCCTAGTCATTTGAAATCTGCCAAGAATGTCACTGGCATAATTGGATTGAGTCATCTTGATCCCATTAGTTGATCTCAAGACCAAGAAAGTATGACAATAATCCTATATTAGTCACGAAGAACATGTCATGTAGATTGGATTTCACTATTGAAATAGAAGCCATTGAACTCCTTGTGAGCACTATAAGCAAAATAGAGTTTCTTTTAACACGTAAATATTAGGATCATATTTTTGTCTTTGAAAACCTTTGGAGAGAATATATGAATCCATCTTGGCATAGCAAGCTCAAGGTGCCTCATTAAGACCATATAGTGATTTATTCAATTTGCAAATTATGGATCTTGCACATACCCTTGTGGATGCTCCATATAGATCTTCTCTTCAAGATCTCCATGTAAGATGCATTCTTTATGTCCATGTGGTGTGCCTCCCATTTACCGACAATTGTAATAGTTAGAGCCAACCTGATAGTGTCCATCTTAACTGTTAGTGCAAAGGTCTTGGCATAGTCAATCTCTTAATCTGAGAGAAACCGTAGCTACCAAGCGAGCCTTATACTTTTAAATCATCCCATTAACTACTCTTTTAGTTCGATAAACCCACTTGCATCTAAAAAGTTTCTTGTTGGAAGGAAAAGGTACGAATTCCCAAGTGTTGTTCTCCATTAGGGAATTGTACTCCTCTCTCATAGCCCCTTCCCAAGAGGGGTTCCCTTCATCTTTTGCATAGGTTTGAGTATCTAATCCAAGCATCAAATAACAATAAATATCATATCAAGGCTCCTTGACAGTTAGAGCTTATAGAGGCTCCATAGATGGTAACCTGGTTCTCTGTGGATCGACATGATCACCCACTTGATCACTAGCTGCCTGAAGTGTTTGTTGTACCTATTGAGGACTTTGCTCTGGACTTGTAAATTCTTGCTACCATTTTGATTGGCACAAGCAGAGGTGGAGAGGATGAAGTAGGGTGCTCAAAAATCGCATGTACGAGACCTTTCTTCAAATCTAACACTTCTTTAGATGAATGAAGTATCTAATACAAGTTATCCTTAACTCCCTCTGGATATTTCACAAATATGCATTCCCTACTCTTAGGTTCCATATCCTTCCTCCGATCAGAGGGAATCCTAGAGTAACACACCTACCTAGTCCCTTAATGCCTTATTAAGGGTATAGGGTATTAACATTTCGCTTTTCTGAGTCAATTGAAAACTCTTTTATGATATTGTCATCGCCTACTACTTGTTGAGAGCTTTATGACAATATAAACTTCATTAAAAATGAAGTCTTGATTATCGTGACATGATCATTTAAATATTTTCACCCTTGGCGCCATGTCAACATTACTATGCAATTGCCACGTGGCAAATGATGTGGCACCCTAGGTCCATGTTTCATCGTGGGGATGGCGCCATGTCAACACCAGGGCCACTTAGCCCTCCTATGTCATCCACTGGGCTAATGATTAATTATATTATGTTTAAATTAAGTTAATATTTAATTATGCATTAATGTAATTAAGTTCATATAATCTTAGTAATATATTATTGCTCTTCAATGGCTGCCCTTTCAACAATGCTTTGATACCATGTTGATTTTTCTACAAGATGCACAATAGAATACTATTTTCTGCCAGATTTTCACACATTATTCTTATGCCACTGATATCATTGAGAAATTACACTTCAAAAAATATCAATAGTAAATGCAACGGAAACAATAAAGATCATAGAAAGACAACCATGCACAATGGAGACAATATTTTACCTTGGGAAACCCAACAAGTCTTCTTTAGGAGAAATTATTCTTTAGCAAGGTTTACAAATCAACAATTTATCGAGAAATTTGTGCCAATAATCCAAGTCAAATACCAGCCAAATCTGGTCAAAAACTTCAACAAGTCAATTTTGGTAAAACTAGCCAAAAGTCAAATGTACGGTCAAACTTTAGCCTAGTCAAACTCGCCCTTGTGGTTAACTTGGACCTATGGTCAACACTTGTTGTCAAACCTGTGGTCAACTTTGCCCTATTCTGCGGTCAACACCCAGTCAAATAGCTGGGTCAAATAGTTGATAAACTCAGTGAACTTGCCGTGGTCAAACTTAGGTAATGTCTCACACATGCGGCCTCAAGAAGCTAGTCAAATTCGTCCTCTTCTCACATGTGCAGCCTCCAAGAAGGATATGAAAAATCGATGAAGAGAAAGAAGACTTGCTCTTGCTTGAGAGTTAGAAAATGAGATGTCACATCATCTATATATACTTGTTGAATGGGGATAAAATAACCCAAGGGGGAAACCCTTTCACCTCCTGAGTCGACTTGACTTCTTGGGCTGACTTGGAGACCTCAAAAATAAATTTATTTAATTTTTCTAGGTCGTACATGAATACCTTTCGATGCTACAAAAAATCAACAACTATGTGTAGATAAGGTCTAAAATCATTAAAACAAGTTTTTGTCCAAGGCTTTGTAGGGCTGCAACAATACGCTTCAACCACCTATTACAAGGTAAGAGAAGCCCTCTTCAAGGTGATTTGGCATTGAAAGGTATATCTATTTGAACCACTTCAATTTTCTTACTTTTGGGAGCTATTTGAATATTATTTGAAGTAGAAAATCTATCCCATGCTTGTTGGAATAAAAAATATGCAAGATTAAAAATCTGGGTTTTCATCATAGTGGGGATTTGACCCCAAAAGTTAAAACATAGTAGTATTTTGTCATATTTGCACATCTGTTGAAATACTCAGTGTTTTGAAGTGCTATGATGCTCATTAGAAAGCTATTTCAAATTATTAACACTTCCAAACCATAGCTATACTTCATTTGCACATTTTGAGGCTTGTGGGTGGCCCTTAATTGGGCCCTGGTTTGCTTGTTTCTACTTTTTTCACAAAATTACAGATATGTAGGTTCAAAACAACAAACAAGAAAGTTATTTTTGGTCACCTATTGAGGGAATAATCTATGGTAATCATATCCAAGTTGGTAAGGGCTATCTTACACTCAATCTTGTTTTCTTGCAAGGGTTTATCTTTCAATTTATTGAGTCTTTTGATTGTTGGCCTACATTTTCTTCAATAGAATATTATTTTACATATTTGTAATCATCTAAGCTAACTCCTAGACCTTATCACCCGATAGAGATTTATAGGTACTGGTCTTTTAATATTGTAGTGGAGTGTTTGTTTGTGTATGGAAGCCTCCTGTGGCATTTTAGGAGTTGGCCTAAAGCATGGGGACTTGTCTTGTGTGGTGCTGCTATGGTGACTTGTGTTGAGGTGACAGTGGGCACTTGTCTTGTGTGGTGTTGCTCTAGCACCTTATTGGACCTCTGCAAGGTTGCTAATCCATGTGGTAACATTTTGTTTGGCATCGTTGACGAGGAGAAGGTTAAATAATTTAGCATTTCAAATGACATACAATTTAGTGAGTTTATTTTATTGTACCTTGGTGAGACAATTTTGTTAACACTAACTTGTAGGATCTCATCTGGTGACTCTGTTGGATCAAAACATGACAAAAAGGTACAACACAAGTTCTCAAGGTGAGATTGTATTTATTGTTGGGCCCGAATTATACTATCAAAGAAGACTACATATAGTAAGGATTCATGTAGCTAATGTTCAAGCTTATTTTGATACATTACTTTGCTCTAAAGGATTTATTTGTTGAGCCTAACATAGACCCAATGGCTACTCCGTGGTTTATAGATGCATTTAAACCATTCAATCTCTCGAATATTGCAAGAAAACCACATGATCTCCCATATTCCTTCGAAGATATACCAACATTTAGTGGTGACCATTTAATAGATGCCAAAGTCTTCTGGGATGATTTTTATCATAGCATAAGAATGACACAAATAGTTCATCTTGATGTTTTATTTAAATGTTTTTGCTATTTCTATGACTAGAGATGCTTCAAGATGGTTTAAAAGTTTGCTTGATGCTAGTATTAATTCATTTCAAGGCTTGCATGATGTATTCATGAATAGATGGACAACTAAAGAGGATGTTCACTTTTTGCTAAATGCTTTGTTTGATATTAGAAAGAGAGATAATGAAACTATTGAGGGTTTTAAGGAAAGATTTAACAAGGTCATGGTGGAAATCTTGTAAACACATAAACTGACACATCAAGCAATATTAACATATTACATGAACGCTTTTTAAGGATGTTCACTTACTTCTTGAACCAATCCAAGCCAAATACTATAGCTAAGGGCCAATCAAATGCTAAAGAAATGGATGACAATTGGACACTGTCTGACAAGCCAAGCATACTAGACATACCTAGAGTAGTGCCCAAACCAAAGGCATGAGCATCCTATTCAACAAAAGCAATTGACATAATGACAAGTATGACTGAAGAACTCAAGAAATTACAACTTATCCTCACACAAAGCCAAATAGCTATGTAGAACTGCCTAGTGATGTTAGAAAAGGGTCAACAGTGGCAATTGGATGATCTTGAAAGGGGTATGTACAAAGCACCAGATCAAGCTCAAAAACCTCCAAACAACCTTGAAGTAGCTAATATATTAAACAACCATACCTACGATGGTGTCGGCCTTGTCAAACTCTCCATGCAGAAGAAATGTGTGCAATAACAAAAAGCATTGATGGGAAGAGCCCCCATATAACTAGTTCCACAAAAACATGTAATATGATGCTTGGGGATGGTATTAATATCACGGAACAAGTAAATGTTCCACCAATTGATCAGATTATAGAGCTATGTGGGGAAATAGCATCACCAAAAGAAATCTAGAGCATGCTTGTAGCCAGATTCAAAGGTATGACTTATAGCAGGAGGAATAAAGATGCATCCAACTCATCTTAGGAAGAATCATCCCCTCTTCCTAAGGAAAATCAAAGTGAAATTCCTCAGAAATTTCAAAATGTTCCAAAAACATCGATCTTAGAAAAATCAAAATTTGATATTTCAAGTTGGTCAATGAAAATAAAGGTTCCAATACCCTTGTTCAAAATTATTAAGTTTCCATCATTCAAGAAGCAAATTCGAAATTGTTAAGTTTCCAACGTTCAAGAAGCAATTTGGGATTCAAAGTCACAGTGTTTCAAGAAACAACATCTAAAAAAGAGGATGACCCTCTTATCATCCTCTCTTCAACGTATGGAAGATCAATCACAAACCCTCTGCATGAGCCTTTTTTCATTTCATTAGTGATGACTAATTGGATTTTACACATCTGCATAATAGATTCTAGGGCTGCCATGAATGTAATGTCATTTGAAGTTGCTAACAAAATGGGTTTAAGAACATTGAGGCCGTATCACAATGTATGTGCTTTCGATTCTCGAGAGATTCCTTCAATTGGCTTAATCAAGGATCTCTAGGTTCATTTAGTAGCTCATTCAGATGTTTTCATGAATATAGATATAGTGGTGTTGGACATTCTTACAGCGTGGGGAATCTTGTTGTCTAGAAAATGGGCTTCAAATATCAAAGGACATGTAACCCACCAAAAGTGGGGACCCCTAGGAGAGATTTTCTCTTCTTCATCTTCTTCTAATTGACAACCAACATCCCCTGAGAGCCACCTTGTAGCCAATGTGATGTGCCACTTCGTCTTTGCTCCTTGCATTAGTTGTATGTTTTCTTGCCCATTTGTTGAGAGCATATGTTAGAAGGTGGGCAATTCGACCCAAAAGCTATGTTTTTCATTGTGCAGTTGAGTGCTTATGCTTTTTTTTTTTTTTTCATTTAGGCATGGATTGGTGGGTGACTTGGAAGGAGGAAGGGTTTTGACCATTGTTTTGTTCCCTCACCTTAAATGGGGGGTTAATCTCCAATCCTAGTCCCATGGGATCTCCCTTATTGGCCTATGGATTTAGGAAGGGCACTACTTGGGAGACCCCGATTTTGGTAGCATGGTCTCGTTTTCCCGTTCCACATTTTTCACCCCCTTTCGCACATTACAAGCCCTATTCCAATGTTTTCCTTCTCTATGTCCACATGACCACTGGGTCCACAATATTAGAAAATCGGAAAGGCAAAAAGATTTTCTTATATAGATAATTACTTGTGATTCTTTTTTCTTTATGTTCTTCTTTATTTTTTAGTTCATCAAGTAATTACCAAAACAATAACACAAGGACAACAGATGTAGGCGGATAGCTAGGGCAAAACCCCTATCTAGGGGAAAACCCAATCAACAATTCTTCAATAGTTTCTCAAGATAATCCAAGACTCTAGACACAAACAGAGTTTGCCGCCACACCAAGTCAGCCCTCAATTCTTCTTGCAAATGACAAGTCTTCCAAGTCAACTTCGACCTAGGGGGTCTTAGAAATCGGGGGAGCTCCAAGGAGGCGAAAATGGCGACTTAGGGTTTAGTGCAGGTGCATGGGTTTTTTACAGTGATTAACCGTCTTGGTGGGACAGGGTTTTCTCTATCCCTGCTCTACAACTCACGGGTGCTCGAGTTTCGGACTGCACCCAGCTCCTTTTCATTTGGTCTCCTAGTCTTTTACTGCTCTGGCGGTTTTTTTTTGGCGTTTACAGGGTTTTCTTTGGACCGTCTTTCGTTTCCTTTTCGCCGCAAAGATTAAACCTTTTATTTCGAGTTCCGGCTCTTTCCTGCGGTTTTCTCGGGCTCCTCCTTATCCGCAGATGGTTTTTTCTTATGTTCTGGTTTTTGTTAACCTTTATCTCCCCTAGGTGGTTTCTTGGTCCCCCATTGACTCTCCCTCTGGCAGCTGTCAGCTTGTTTTTTGTAGTTGGTTATGGAGGCTAACGTTTTCTCCGCGGCTTCTTTGAAACATTCGCCGATTTGGCCTCAGACCGGAACCTCTGTGGATGACTTTCTTACCTTCGAGCAGGAACTTGCTTCTCAAGTGGAAGCCCTTCCCCCTCTCTCTCAACTGCACATCCCTTCCATTTCGGTTGCTCCTGAAGCAGCGGCGATTCGTGATTTTGTTGGCCCTCTTCCGCCTAGGGCACCCTTCTCGCAGGTTTGGGGAGGCAGTGCGTCTGGCTCTCAGGTTCTTAAGCCGAGCACTGGACCTCAAGTTGAGGGGCATGCTTTGAACCTATGTTGCAGGAAACGCTGGGGGGG
>APFE030984458.1:40884-148249 GCA_000404065.3 Pinus taeda
AATATATATATATATATATATATATATATAGATATATTCGCGTTTCCCCGTTTCCTCAAATTTGGGGAGGTCGCGTTTCGTATCGCTTCCCGTTTCGGAAACTCGTTTCCGTTTCCCCGTTTCGTGCAACTTAGCTTTGAACAAACCCTCGGTTGGGTCCCATTTTGTTCTTGATAGCAGTGCTTCGATACCTACAGCGCCTCTAGATGAGGGAACCCTCCCACAGGGCAATTTCTCAGATATTGGCATCATTTCAGGTTTCTTCGACGACTTATAGGATAAAGGACCTCTGCTGGAGAAAGAACAGGCAGCGGCTGGGGACGGCCTGGAGGATAGGGCGGCGGCGGCACTAAAAAAGAGATCTTCAGGGCCCTCTAAAAGGAAGAAACGCCTACCCTCGTGCAACAACAAGCTCTTCTTGAAATTGGCCGAAGACACACCTTTCAGTGACGCAATGGACTCGGTTGAAAGGGTTCTGGTTGGTCGGGTCAGTGGCAGGCACTATAGTGTGGAACGTTTGTAGAAGTGGACGATGGAGGTTTGGGGACATCACCTTTCAGAACCCCCTCACGTCCAGACCGGTTTGGATTCGTCTCGCAGGTCTTCCTGTACATTTCTGGTCGGAGCAGATTTTTAGACAGATTGGGAATGCCATGGGCAAATTCATCACATATGACGAATCTTATATCTCCTCAGGCAAAATGGCATATGCCAGGATTTTAGTTCACTTGGACCTCTCAGGTGGACTCCTGGAATACATCAACATACAATGGAGGAACTCGACTCGGAGACAAATGCTGGATTACGAGGGGGTTCCCTTTAGGTGCAGACGCTGCCACAAGGTGGGGCACCTTTTCAAAGACTGCCCACTGAACAAGTGGAATATTAGGCACTCAGAGAGGCTTTCGCCCCGTTTTTCGCCAGTTCAGGACACTTTGTCTCAGGGAGACCCCGCCAGAGATGATTTGCCTCGTGTCACTGAGGATCTTCACCGTCTTTCTACTCCTCTCTCTGGGGGCACTGGCACTTTTTCGAGTCTGGGTCACCGTTCGGTGGAGTTGGCAGATAACACTCCGAGGAAGCGTGGTCGTCCGCTGCTTCGGCCTCCTCCACCGGCTCCTGGTTCAGCTGTGACGGCTTCGAGTGACTCCTTTTCATCGGGTATGCCTTCCTCTCCCTTACCCTCCTCAATTTGCTTGCCTGATATGCATAACAAATTATTCGAACAGTTTTTGAGTTTGGGTTCTGATGCAAATCTGGAGTCCCCTGTTCCTTGCACTTGCGCCATCTCCCCTCCCCTCACAGTTTTAGCCGCCACGCCCCTTGTCCTACTTTGTTCCACCCCCCCGTTGACCTCGACCTCATTGGTGGAGTCTTCTGCCCCTCGATACCTCACCCAGTCTCGTACGAGGCTTTCGTCTATGGACCAGGTTGGACTGGAGATCCTCCACCCTCCCTCAACTACCAAATCCTCCCAAGGCCGTCCTTCTGAACTAAAAATTGCACAAGCTCAAGCGGATTTTGATATTGCGCAATCCACCATTACTGGGGTTCTTAGAGCAAGAACAACCCTGCCTGTACCCCTTCCATGAAGATTCTATCCTTCAATTGTCGTGGGCTTGCTAGGCCCGAGGAAAAAATAGCACTCCATTGGCTCCTCTCTGCTAACTCTTTGGATATCATTTTCCTCCAGGAGACCTTGGGACTCACTAGTGATATTGTGAGCACTCTGGAACTTTTTCTTCCAGGATGGAATTTCACCGGTTTGGATGCACTCGGCCGTTTCGGAGGTCTAATTTTAGGTACTAATCATCGTTCTATTAAAGTGACCGGCTGCTGGGGTGGGAGAGGTTTTATTGGGGTCGATGTTCACTCTACAGAATTGGGGACCCCGCTCAGCATTGCCAATATATATGGTCCTTGCCTGAATCGCCCTGCTTTCTGGGACCGCCTTCGGGACTCTGAGAAATTCTCTGCTGGTAACCTGATTGTAGGTGCGGACCTAAATTTTTCCATTGGTTTCGCTGAATCTTGGGGTCAGCGGGCCCAATCGGACCCTCTCTCAGACTACTTCTCGTCTATCCTGGAACTTCACCATCTGATAGACATCCATGTTGCGAAGTTACAGGCCACTTGGAGAAATAATCGGGTGGGTGAAAATGGCCTGGCTAGGAGGTTGGATCGTTTCCTGGTAAAGGAACAGATCCTGGATTTGGGCCACAATATTTGACAATGGGTGGGCTCGGGAGGGCTTTCGGATCATCTGCCAATTTACATGGAGATTGGGCGGGGAAGTGACAAGCCGAAGGGTCCTTTCAAGTTCGTTTCTACCTGGTTAAATGATGCTTCTTATATTAGCATGGTCATAGATTTTTGGAAAACAAACCCTCCAGGGGTTGGTAGCTCGTTTTCATCTGATTTTATCAATAACTTAATGGAGCTAAGGAAATTGTCTAAAAGCTAGGCCCATCAAAAAAGACTACAGGATGATCTTGCACTGAAACATATTGAGAATGACTTGGAGTTCTTTGAAAAAGAACAAGGGGGTCTTTACAGCTCGGAGGAGCACAAGAATCATATCTCATCCCTCTTCTCGGCTCGAGGTAAAATCCTAAAGGAGAAAGAAGACAAATGGAGATTAAGGAGTAGGGCCATCTAGATCCAAGAAGGCGATGCAAACACTAAATTCTTTCATAAATTTGCAAACGGGAGGAAAGCTGTCAATACAATCTGGCAAATGTAAGATGACCAGGGAAGGACAGCACATACTTTCCCCCAACTCACTGCTCTCGCTACCTCCCATTTCAAACAAGCCTACAGGGACCCCGGGGAGATTAATTTAGCTGAGATTATCAGGGTGGCACAACTTTTTCCCCGTTATGTGAATCAGGAAGATGAGGAGGTTCTGATTCAAGAGGCTACTCTGGGGGAACTGGAGGACACCTTAAAAGGTTTCAGCAAGGACAAGAGCCCTGGTCCCGATGGATGGACCATCGAATTTTACCTGGCTTTTTTTGATCTGATTGGATAGGATCTGCTCAGAGTGGTGGAGGAGTCTAGAGTCTCGGGTCGAATGGAAGTTGCTATCTCTTCCACTTTCATTGCTCTGATCCCGAAGGCAGACAACCCGTCCACTTTCGCTGATTTTCACCCTATTTCACTTTGTAACTGTCTATATAAGATTATTGCTAAAATTATGGTTAACAGACTGAAGCCCATCTTATCTAATCATATCTTGCCTGAACAATTTGCTTTCCTGAAGGATAGACAAATACATGAAGTGATTGGAACGACTCAGGAGGTTTTACACTCTCTTCACTACAGGAAGGGCAAAGGTATGATCATGAAGGTGGATTTATCTAAAGCTTTTGACCAGGTGAACTGGTTATACTTGAGAATGCTGCTTTCTCACCTTGGTTTCCCTTACATTTTCATAAAATGGATCATGGGATGTATTTCTAACATTCCTTTCAGTGTTTTGGTCAACGGGAGTGCATCCCCTTTTTTCTTGTCGACTCGGGGACTTAGACAGGGGTGTCCTCTCTCCCCTCTACTTTTCCTCTTAATCATGGAAGGCCTTGGTCGGTTAATCACGGAAGAGCACAGGAGAGGCAGATTTTCTGGCATTAAGATCACAGAGGATTGCACGCTCACTCACTTACTTTTCGTAGATGATGTGCTGATTTTCCTCAACGGAAGTGTGGGGGATATTACTACGCTCAGAGATTTTTTTTCTCTTTTTCAACTAACCACTAGTATGATCATCAATGAAGGAAAATCCTCTTTGTCTGTGGCGGCTTGCACTCAGCATGAAATTCATTATGCACTCCAAAGATTCAATTTTACCTTGCTGGCTCTGGAGGAGGGGCTGAAATATTTGGGATATAAGCTAAAGCCGATTGGCTATAAGATTACGGACTGGACTTGGCTCATTGCTATGTTGGAAAAGTGGCTAAATACTTGGTTTTTTAGATTTTTGTCCTGTGCAGGCCGCTTGACTCTCATTAAGAGTGTACTTGAAGCTATCCCTGTTTATTGGATGTCACTTGCTTGGATTCCCAGGGGCATTCTGGTAAGAATTCAAAATCTTTGCTGCAGATTCTTATGGCGGGGCAAACAACCGGGTAGAATTTTTGCTTGGGTCAAATGGGATGCCCTCACTCTTCCTAAAAAATGGGGCGGCTGGGGACTTAAAAATCTTGATGACTTCTCCTTAGCCCTGGCTGCAAAACTTGGTTGGTAGTTGGTTGCTTCGGACAGCCTTTGGACCAGAGTCACCTACTCTAAATATATCGCCCCCACTCATGTTCTGGAATGGATTAGTAGACCGGCCAGGCTCTGCTCAGGCATTTCGATTATCTGGAAGGCTGTCTTGAAGGCTTTGGATCCTGTTTGTGCGGGCATCACCTGGAGAATAAAATCAGTGAACAAGATTCGCTTAGGTATTGACCCGTGGATTGGATGCAGCAATATGCACAGGCTACCGGCCGAACTCTTATTGTACCTGAGGGAGAATCACATCACCCACCTTGAACACATAGCGGATGAATACAACACCACATTTTTTCAACAGGCTTGGAAATCCGACCTTCAGCTCAACATTCCCCCTCCTTGGCAGCAACACTGGAGGAACTTCATACAAGCTCTGCTTGAAGCTCATATCAGGTTGACGGGGGGTGATGATGACATCATCTGGGTGCTGGCGAAATCAGGGAGATACACACCAAAGGCAGGATACATTGTTCTGGCAGAACCGCGTAAGTCCCCCGTGTTGCAAAAGTGGTGGAAACACCTCTGGAAACTCAAGGTAGATCCAGACTTTTATTGTGGTGCATCCTTCGCAACAGGATTCCAACGAGGGACAACCTGATGAAGCGTTCCTTTATGGGCCCTCACTGGTGTCATTTCTGCAAAGGGGAGGGTGAATCTGCTTCCCACATCTTCCTTAACTGCCCGATCATTCGCCACTTCTGGAACCTTGTTTCATCTGTCATTCCATCTCCTTACTCCTGGCTTCAGGGCACCCTGGACGGGGCCTGAAACGTTTGGTATTCTTCTGTTTCCCCCACCAAACTGAGGAATCTTCCCTTATTGTTCTATTGGGCTGTTTGGATTGCCCGTAATCAACGCATTTTTCATAATTCCCCCCCCCCCGGGTGGCCTATCATGGCAGCCTTGATCAAAGCTGATTTTGACCTCATCTCTGATGACCCTCCCATTACTCGCCCCCGCATCATCTCTCCGGAACTTTTTGACCCCTCCCATCCCTGGGCTTTTTTCGACGGGGCTGCACAAGATCATGGGTGTCGGGGGGGAGGGGCTATCCTTCACCTTTTAGAGAGACACTCCTTCAAGCTTTCCATGGGTCTGCGTGGGGGCACAAATAATTTTGCCGAACTTTCAGCAGCCTACTACATCATCGGATTTGCATCAGAAAAGAATTGCCAAGCTCTACAATTGTTTGGTGACTCTATGATTGTCTGCGACTGGCTGAATAAACGTTCCTGCTGCTAGTCTTTTTCATTAAGACACATTCTGGATGAAGCTTTAAGACTGATCTCCAACTTTGACTCTTTCTCATGCAAACACATCTATAGGGAGCAGAACACTGAGGCTGACCGCCTTTCCAGAGAAGGCGCAAACAGGGGGCAAGGCAATTCGCTGATTACGGAGCAGATCGATGGAGCTAGTTACCAGTATTATCATAGACCATTTATGGACATTATGGTCTAATTTTTGGATAGTTTTTAATCAAATTTTGTACATATTATTTCTACTATGCTGTTTATATAATATTCAGGGGCTAGTAGGATTGGCTCTATCACACTATTTTGGTATTATCCCCCTACGTGGACCAGATAATATATATTTTGACTGTTTATGACACTTTTATGATCTCATCCTGGACTTTGTTGGGTCTACTTCCCATATGTTTTTCTAGGAGTAGCTTTTTGATATTTTCATCTTCTGTTCGATGAAAATATTGGCATATGCATAGGCATCTACGAAATGTAATTTCTTCCGTAAATGAAATTACTAATTTTTCCACGAGAAAAAAAAACTTCGACTTAGCAGCGTCAACACCAGCTTCGACCCAGTAGCAACTTCGACCCAACAACAGTAGTAGCAACAACTTTGACCAAACTTGGAGTACTTCGATCTCCCTTAATACACCTCGGAATGGAGTGAGACTTGTCCCAAAATTTCAATCTTAAGACCTTCTATCTTTCTCTGGAAACTCGCACTTCCTTTTAGCTCCTTTTCGAACCCTTAACCAACTTCGCACTTTTTTAGCTTCCAACATTGAAGATCGAACTATGAGAGAGAGAATGAGATGCTCCAAATGAATTCGAGCTCCTTGTATTTATATCCTTTTAAGGAGGTCGAATTACTTGTCTTGAGGCCGACTTGATCTTCTTGAGGCTGACTTGGTGTGGAGGAGAACAAATTCATTTTTTACTCTTCTTTTTACATGATTCGAAAGCCCAAGAAGGGTCTCTTTAAATGTACAATGACTTTAATGGCTCAGAATAAATCCTAGAAGTCCTCAATGGGGACTTTGACCTAAAACATGATGACCCAAGCATGAAACCCATGCTTTAATAACTCATAATAATAATAATAATAATATTTTCTTCATTCTTTTGATAAGCACATCTCGAATACATTAATAAAGACCGAACCTAGTTAGAAATCCTAGCTAGGGAGGTATTTATCAGTGCAAGTACAAGGAAGATCTCAGAGCACATGAACCATAAGGTCCTCTAACAGTTTAGGCACCGCAATGTCATGGACTAGATTCCTAATCAGGGCAATCTATCCAAGGTCCTCTAACAGTTTAGGCACCTGAATGCCATGGACTAAATTCCTGACCAGGCCAATCTATCCAAGATCCTCTAACAGTTTAGGCACCACAATGCCATGAACTAGATTCCTGACCAGAGCAATCTATCCAAGTGGGACTAAGATGGACTAAAGCTTTCAGCCTCTCTAGATACCATCAGGCTTACTTACTAACCATCAACCCAGGGATCTAGGTGCGTATCTGAGGTTAGAGGTCCATGACCAACGCCACCCTCCCTACTTCGGGAACTAGACATCAACACAAAGTGTTGACCATATGTCCTCCCAGGAAATGTCTTACTCACAAAGCCTACTCACAAGGCCTCAACTTCCCAATCGGTAATAAATCCTTCCCGATTGAACATATTGACATCGAATCTCTCCCAAAATGATTGACAACACTTGAGCATGTGAAAACATGCTACCAAACTTTCGAGAGATTTACATGTACAACCACAGCCCCAATCAGTAACAAACTTTCAAATGTACATAAGCTTATATAAACCTCCGGGGTCTTCTAGACAACTTGATGTTATTTCTCAACTTTCCACAGTAGGACTTCGAGCTTTTCCAATGAATCTTGACAAAATATTCCTCAACCATGCAACATCCTTTCCTACTTCTCATGCAACAATGTGTTTCACAAATTGATCCGACTTTTCTTATCTTAGTAGCCCCTCAAAAATACATGCTCCAACTTCTTCTATCTATGAAAATTCTATCATTGCAGCAATTTATTTACTTTTCCTACTTATTTCATCATAAGTTATTCATGAAATTACTTCAACAAACATTAAAATAAATACTGTTGCAGATATCACACCGTAATACAGAAACAAACATATGCACACATTGACACAGTTACTTTGGACTAATGTCCCCGGAAAAATCCAATGTGGGAAAACTGGTGCAGTAAGGGATTTTATTATTCAACAATTTTCTTGTACAACAGGGTGCCAAATTGGCTTACCCACAGATAGACAAACTTCCAGCACTTTTCTAAACCCAGCGTAGGCCCTACTGACCTCTGCTACAGCCTGAAATCCTCTGCGTCAGCCTACTGAGGCTCTGCACAACCTCTCTGGGCTTCTGTGTCATTCCTGCAGCCTCTACGTGGATGATGCAGGCCCTTCTGCCTCTCCGCAGTCTCTGCTGCCTCTGCCTGGCTTCCTTTGGCTCTGCGTCTGCTTCTTCTGCGCTGATCTCTCGTCTCTCTGTTCCGTACTTGTTGCCTCTTGACTACTCTCTAGACCACTGGTTTAATTTCTCAGCAAACCCCGCTCTAGAAATTGAACTGACTGGTCTCCCTCAGTGTGTTCTCCAAGTGCCCCTCAAGTCTCCTCTTATACTTTTTCTATTGACATCTCAACGGTCGAGATTAAGTCCCTAATCAACGGCTAAGATTAGATCTGGCTTGATCCATGTCTTTTGGACCATTCTAACATAGATTCATATTAATACACATTAATATTTTATTTTCCCTAAGTTTAGACTTAAGGACTCCACTAAAAATATTAATAAATTTAATATCTCCTGATCTGTTTAGAATCTGCCCAAACCCATCCTAGGTATTGGAGATCTCATGTGCCCCAACTTCTCCACTAAATTTCGTGGCTAGAGCACATCCGATGCTACCCCAAATCAACACTCCCTCTTAGCGAGGACTATGCTCTAGTATTACTCTGATCATCCGGCATCGGTCCCTGTGCTGATGCTAGGCCTTCTTGCCCAACATCCTCTGCACTTCTGCCTCCTGTACTGCTGCCCATGACTCTACTACTGCCACTGCTGCATTTGTACAAGACCTCCCTCTGCATCCGTGCTGCCGTTGGTCCTTTCTCCCAACATTGCATCCGCACTGCAACTTCCTCTGCATCTGTGTTGTTGTTGGTCCTTTCTCCCAACATTGTGTCTGCACTGCAACTCCCTCTGCATCTGTGTTGTTGTTGGTCCTTTCTCCCAACACTGCATCTAGACTGCAACTCCCTCTTCATTCGTGCTGCTAACACACTACTTCTGAAAGGGGTTCTTTACCATCCCCATCTTTTCCTCGAAGTAGTCAAATTTTGACTTTCCATGGGCCTTGGTGAGCATATCTGCCACTTGTTTCCCTGTAGGAGTGTAGCTCAACTGTACAACTCCTCGTTGGACAGAATCTTTGACAAAGTGACACTGGATATCAATATGCTTTGACCTATCATGAAATACTGGATTCTTAGAGAGTTTGATGCAACTTTGATTATCACACATGATCCTGGTCGCCTCCATATTTTTTCTGAATAGGTTTACTAGTAGTTTTCTAAGCCATATGGCCTCACAAGAAGCTGTGCTTGCTGCAATATATTCTGCCTTAGACGAGCTCAGAGCCATAGACTTCTGTTTCCTATTGAACCAGGTGGTTATCCCTGATCCAACGTTGAAACAGTACCCAGAGGTACTTTTCCGATCCACTGAACTTCCTGCCCAATCTGCATTAGTAAATCCACTCAACCTGATATTCTTCACCTTGTTGTACAAGAGCCCATAATCAACTGTCCCCTATAAATACCTGAGAATGTGCTTGGTTGCTGCCCAGTGAGCCCTCTTTGGTTCCACCATGAAGTGACTGAGGGTGTTGACAGTGTAGCAAATATCTGGCCTGGTATTGAGTAGATACATCAAGGACCCTGTGAGCTGTCGGTATAGGGTGGGATCGACATCCTTGTCTTCTGATGCATCAATCTTCTTCCAGTTGGTGATCATTGGCATAGTCATAAGTCTACAGTCTCCCATCCCGAACCTTTTCAGGAATTTTGTAGCATACCTTCATTGCCCAAGGAAGATTTCTCCTTTCTGCTGCCAAACTTCCAACCCTAGGAAATAATGCATGCGTCCCAGATCCTTCATATCGAACTCTGTGGCTAGATTCTTCTTGCAGTCTTTAATGAGTCTAGATGATCCTGTCAGGAAGAGATCATCCACATATAATACTAAGACAAGTGGCTCACTCTTTACGATCAGATAGTAGAGATTTTGATTTGCGTCACTCTTGATAAACCCCATCTTCTGCAAGTAGCCATCTATTCAACCATACCACGCTCTTGGTGCTTGCTTTAGCCCATACAAGGCTTTCTTCAGTCTGCATACATGAGACTTCTTCTCATGAGTTTCAAAGCCCTCTGGTTGTTCAATGTGTACTTATTCTTTTATTACCTCGTTCAGAAATGTCGTCTTGACATCCATTTGATGGATCTCCCATCCCATCTGGGCTGCAAGAGATATCACGGTCCTAATGGATGTATACCTGGCTACCGGGGCGAAGGCTTCCTCATTGTCAATCCCTTCCTTTTGAGCATACCCCTTCGCCACAAACCTGGCCTTGTATTTTTCAATACTGTCGTCCGCAGCATATTTGATCTTGTAGATCCATCTTGAACCTACCAAAGATCTGTCTTGAGGCCTTGACACCACTTCCTAGACATCATTTAGCATTATGGAGTTATACTCCTCCACCATCGCATTTAGCTAGACCTGATGTTGAGCTGCTTCCTTGAAGCTGACAAGCTCTCCATCCCGAACTACTAACGCCTGATACCTGTCTGGCTGTTTTCGCTCCTTTTTACTGTTCCTTGGCTCTCCGATGAAGTTCTCTGTATCACGTAGAGTTTGACGAAGATCCTTGCTGGTTCTTCCTCTGCCAACAAGTGCTTCCATTCGCTCGTCTTCCTCATCCTGAGAATCTTCCTGATCTGAGGAAGGATTCTTCACTTCCGTTGGTTGAAGAGGCATGGCCAACAAATCCTCTTTTGGCTGCTCCTTGCAAGGCATTTCGCGAGATCTTCTGAAAGCTTTGTCCTCCAAGAACTTTACATCTCGTCGTACTACTACCTTCCTGCTCCCTGGAAGATAGATCTTGTATGCCTTAGCGTTCTCGCTATATCCTGCCAGATACCCCTTTTCTACAGTTTGATCCAACTTCTTCCTTTTTTCTTCGAGTATGTGACAATATGCCAAACTCCCAAATATCCTGAAATGATTGACTTCAGGTGTCTTCCCAGTGAAGACTTTTTCTGGAGTAATCTTGCCCAATGCCCGATGAGGAGTCCTGTTCTGAACGTAGATAGCTGTGTTGCATGCTTCTGCCCACAGGAATTTTGGCATATCCTGATCATACAACATGGCCCTAGCTGCTTCTACAATAGTCCTGTTTTTCCTTTCTGCCACCCCATTCTGCTCCGGATTGTAGGGCGCTGTCCACTCTCTTCTGATGCCCTCCTTAGCGCAATAATCAGTGAAGTCCTTATCGACATATTTTCCACCATTATCTGAGAGCAAGACTTTTATTTTCTTATCTGTTAGATTCTCCACTAGAGCCTTGAACTCCTTGAATCGACAAAAAACCTCATCCTTGGTTTTCAGAAAATAGATCCAAGTTTTCCTTGAGTGGTCATCAATGAAGGTAAGGAAATACTTAGCACCGCTGAGAGCTTTGACGGACATAGGTCCGCAGATATCTGAGTGTACCAATCCTAGTACACTCTTGGTTTTGTGGTTGCTCCTAGGAAATGCCGCCTTGGCATACTTTCCTAGAGCGCATCCCCTGCATACATCATCTCGTTCCTTACTCAAATTCGGAACTCCTGTTACAGTGCTCCTGAGAATTCTCAGAGCTCCATGGTGCAAGTGACCCATCCTTCTGTGCCATAGTTCGTTCAAGTCTTTGTCCCCATGACTGCCTATTAGTGCCACTGGAGATTCTAGTTGTAATCTGTACAACTGATTACTTTTGATCCCGATCTGCACTTTCTTTTTCTAGCTCGGGTGTTTGACATATACCTTTTCCTTGATGAAGTAGACGTCATAGCCCTTGCCTTGTAGTTGTGACACGGAAAGTAAGTTCATCCCCAATCCTGGCACATGCAGCACATTTGTGGCACGGAACCGCTCTCCCGATTTTGTTTGAAAAACTATGATACCCTTTCCTACTGGAGTACACTTTGCCTTGTTCCCCATGGTGATCTGAAAGTTCATCTTCTCTTCTTGATATTCTGAGAAACACTCCCTGATTCCCGTCATATTCCACGAGGCTCCACTGTCTATATACCATACTTTTGATGATGCAGCACTAGTCATGCACGCCACTTCTTTTTCCAATCTGGAAGCCAACATAGAGAAATCGAAATCTCTCTCTTGTGCAATCTTCTGAAAATTTGCGTGAGTCTCCTGAGGTGGATGCCTCTACATCGTGGTCTCGACCCATAACTGATTTTCTATTTTTGTCTCTGATTACTTGCTTTGACACCATGTGAAAATTCTATCACTGCAGCAACTGATTACTTTTCCTACTTATTTCATCATAAGTTTTTCATGAAACTACTTCAACAAACATTAAAATAAATACTGCTACAGAGATCACACCGTAATACAGAAACAAACATATGCACACATTGACAAAGTTATTTTGGTCTAATGTCCCCGGAAAAGCCCAATGTGAGAAAAATGGTGCAGCAAGGGAGGATTTTATTATTCAACAATTTTCTTGTACAACAGGGTGCCAAACTGGCTTACCCACAGATAGACAAACTTCCAACACTTTTCTAAACCCAGCGTAGGCCCTACTGACCACTGCTACAGCCTGAAACCCTCTGTGTCAGCCTACTGAGGCTTTGCGCAACCTCTTTGGGCTTCTGCGTCACTCTTGCAGCCTCTGCGTGGATGACACAGGCCCTTCTGCCTATGCGCAGTCTCTGCTTCCTCTGGCTCTGCGTCTACCTCTTCTACGCTGATCTCTCGTCCCTTTGTTCCGTACTTGCTGGCTCCTGACTGCTCTCCAGACCACTGGTTCAATTTCTCAGCAAACCCCGCTCCAGAAATTGCACTGTCTGTTCTCCCTCAGTGTGTTCTCCAAGTGCCCCTCAAGCCTTCTCTTATACTCTTTTTGTTGACATCTCAACGGCCGAGATTAAGTCCCTAATCAACGGCTAAGATTAGATCTGGCTTGACTGGCTTGATCCATGTCTTTTGGACCATTCTAACACAGATTCATATTAATACACATTAATATTTTATTTTCCCTAAGTTTAGACTTAGGGACGCCATTAAAAATATTATTTATTTTAATATCTCCTGATCTGTTTAGAATCTGCCCAAACCCTTTCTGGGTATCGGAGATCTCATGTGCCCCAACCTCTCCACCAAATTTCGTGGCTAGAACACATCTGATACTAACCCAAATCAACACTATCAAGGTGTCCGTCCATCATGACTATGATATGACCTCCCTCTCAACTAGGGAGATTCCTTTCATCCGAGCTCCCTTTCAATCTAGGGAGATTTCTTTCAATCAAGCTCCCTCTTATCCTAGGGAGATTTCATCTAGGCTCCCTCTTAACTTAGGGAGTTATACTTCTTCTTTACCACATCGAATAATCTTTCAAGGCTTCCATCCTTCTTATTAGAGTTATTCACATCATGCTTGTCACAACAACTTAGATAGCAAGTACAATGAAATCTATAGAAGCATGAAGTTAATCATATCAAAATCACAAAAGCATTCAACTTTATATATCAGATGCCCAAACTTAATTACAAACAAGAGACACATACTCTTCAACATCTTGCTAGGGACTTTGTCATAATCCTTAGACTACTTCATCAAGGCTTCAAGCATTTCATAACAACTTTCATTACATGTAGGGTTTCAATGTTTCTTCCAAAGTATGATATACCCTACTATAACATATAGCAAACCCTAGAAACAATTCAAACAAATATAGATGTACAAAGTATCTAACAACTTTCAGAATTCCTATGTTTGACTTCCTACTAGGGTTTCATACAAACCCTAGATTTTATACATGAGATCAAAACCAATCACAACTCAGCTCAAAGTAATAACATGACTAGCTTCAATTAGGGTTTGTTGCAAACCCTGAATTTTCTCAAACAATCAAACATCCATCACAACTAAAGCTCAGATTTCAACTATCTTACACAAATCTCAAATTATCATATTGTCATCATATATTCGAGATTTTTACTTCTACTAAGGTTTTACTCCAAAACCCTAGAATTCACAAACATTATCATCCTAGAGAAACAAACTTTCGATTAGGGCTTAGGTCCAAACCCTAGGACTCATGACCATCAACAATTAGGTCAACTCATATATCTAGGATTCCATCATTATGCACAAACATATCATAATATGTGTTAGTCAAACCCAACTACACAAATATTAATAAGAGTTTGTTAAAATTGGCAACAAGGGCCAAACTCCATGTGGTTCACCTTATTTATGGCAACTGATAATTTTCTTGGATTCCTCTCTTCGAGAGGTGTAGGATTGATCTAAAGATCATCCGATTCCGACATGTATTTATGGAGATATGAATTTATTTATATTATTTGATAATTTGTCAAGGTTGGCCAACAACCAAATAACCCCCAGCTCAACCTCAACATTGCATTTAAATAGAGGAAGCCTCAAGTCATTTGACACACACATCACTCTTGATCTCTCCTCTCCACTTCTTTGGGGTTGTCCTCTCTCAAGGAGGACGTAGTGGAAAGGGTCATCTAAGAGAGAGCCCTAGACGCAGTCATCTAAGGTCACCTAGCCGCAGTCATGAAGAAAGCCCTAGCCGTAGGTGAAGAGGAGACGTAGCCGCAGTTGAAGGGAGAAGCCCTAGCAAAAGTCTTGAAGGAGATTTGGCTGCAGGTCTAAGGAGCTCTTATACGTAGCAAGAGGAGGCTTTAATCGGCAACAAGAGGGAGGCTCTAAGCCACAACAAGAGGAGCCTTATCTGCAGAAAAAGAGAAGCCCTATCTGCAGCAAGATGAGCCCTAGCCCCAGTCAAGAGAGAGCCTTAACACAAGCGTGAAGCCTAAATGGACAACGTGAAAATCCATGTGTGCTGTAGGTGATAGCGTGGCAATGAGGTAGTTCTAAAGCATGTGTCAAGGATTGTTAGCAAGGCTCTGAATCTGCTGTCATAAGGAGAAGCTGTACGCCCTCAAGACTTAGATCATATCTATGTAGGGCTAGTCACATATGCGGATTGGGTGCTAACGTTAAGCCGAGTTCTTATAGTCTCATACTGCTGCGTTGATGATGTTTGTATAACTGTTTTGAGGACATTTGCTACAAGAGTTGCTATGTGCTAGGCCACAGGCCATAACACCATAGCAAGGGCTACTTAGGGCTGTCTAGATGTGCCACTGTTTCATAGCAAAAGGAGGACTTACTCTAGCATATGCGGCAACTCTCTTAGTACTTTTTGGAGACTGTGAAGGAAGTTTAGGACTACTTCAAGTGCGCTTATCAGATCAAAAATTCATCATTGTCAAGGGAGTTTAGGGTTGCATATTGTGCCCTAACCAGAATTGTAGGAGCAACAAGCAAACAGAGGAATGTTGCCACTCAAAGGATATGCTACAACACTCTTAGTGATTGGTTGAACACTGTCATGAGAATTCAGGGCTGCATCTTTGAACAATCATCATTAGAAGAATGCTGGACTTTCTATTGTTGTCACAAATATCAATTTCGTATATTTGTACCATCTCTCTTTGTGCTGAACTATTGAAGAATATAAGAAGAATTGATCAAGGGTTTCCCCACATTGGGGTTTGTTCCAGGCTGGTGCCATATCCTGTGTCCTCTTATCTTCTACTGTTTATGTTCATGTTCTATCTGCATTTTATTATCATGCTAATGTGATTGCTAAATTGGACATTGATATTGGGCTAATTAAGAAATTGAATTAAACTGCTCTTAAGCATAGAACATACGAAAAATTAACATGGTATCAGAGCTGAGTTGAAGACAAAGCCCAAGTAAGAGTGAAAGAGCAATCACCGAAGATAGCTGGACAAGGTCAAAGGCTCAATGGGTTCTTCATCCCACTTCCCATCTGAAGACAAGCTTCGTGAAAAGTCTGACTTTCACAAATGGAAGATGTCTCTTGATCTGTCATTGGAAGAACAAGAAGTGTTGGATTATGTGAAGGGTAAAATCCCTGAGCCTCCATCAAATGCATCAGCTGCTACAAAGAACAAGTACACCAAGGGTGAACTCAAAGCAAAGAAGATTATCAGAGATTCCATTGACAAGCGTCTAGTGGCCTACATCTCTGATTTGAACACCTCCAAGGAGATCTACGACAAATTGGTAAGCATGTTCAAGGTTAGTGATGGAAATCAAATTTTATTTCTAAAAAATAAGCCGAAGGATATTAAGAAGGGAAAAGATGCGGATATTCAATCCTTGTTCTTAAGGATCACTGAGATCAAGAATGATCTTCTATCGATTGGAGAAATCATATTTGACAGGGAACTCACTATCACTACTCTTGGAGGGCTCCCACTTGAGTGGTATATATTTAGAACCGTTATTCTCAATAATGATCGAATTATTGAGGTTTGGCAAATGCCGGGATTTGAAGGATTGATGTCAAGATGCATTCAGGAAGAAACAAGAATGGTGGAGCAAGAAATGCCTTCTAATAGAGGCAACCCCACTGCTTTCTCCGCTCATGCTGAAATGAGAAATAATGCAGGGTTTAAAGGTCACTTCAATGGAAAGACCGAATCTAAGGGTGGAAGGAAGGGCAAATGTTTTGCTTGCAATAAGTTTGGCCACTATGCAAGGGAGTGTCCAAATAGAAAGGACACATCGCATGATGATGATCACAATCACTCCACTGGCAACTTCAACAACAATGATCGAAGGAATGACAGGTACAATGGCAAAGGAAAAAGGAATGCGGGACATCAAGGAAATGGTCGACCCTCCAAGAAAGCAAGGAACTCCAGGTATGAAGAATCAAATGTTGTTAATAATAAGCAAAAGGAGTATTATCTTATATCGACCCTCTCCACTACCTCTCCTCCAGACACTTTGGGGAATTGGCTTATTGATAGTGTTGCTTCAATGCACTTCACCGGATTCAAGGAAGCTCTCTCTAATTTGATAGGGAAGGAAACAAACTTGGAGATTATTCTTGGAGACGATGCCACCTGTCCCGTAAAGGGTATAGGGAATGTTACCCTTCAATTGAATCAAGGTAACACGATTCATTTACAAGAAGTACTCTATGTACTTGATCTCAAAAAGAACTTGGTGTCCATTTCGGCAATGGAAGACAAAGGTTACAGGGTGGCATTCATCGATGGAAATGTACGTGTTTGGAAAAGGAATTTTAAAGATGCTTTTACTTTTGGGTTCAGGGTTGGCACTTTGCATCAAGTTGTAGGAAGTCCATTGGGGACCATGTCTTGTGACACATCTCTACAATCTAAACTATGGCACCAGAGGTTTGCCCATCTTCATTACAAGGCCCTACCCGATATGAGTCAGATGGTGACAGGGATGCCCTAGTTCAAAGAAGATCATGAAGGTATATGTCTGGGATCTATCGAGGGAAAGCTTACAAGGGGACCATTCTCCTCAAGTAATAGTAAGACCACAGATGTGGAACAACCCGAGGGGTTTGAGGTTCATGACCAGGAATCTCATATATGCAGGTTGAAGAAAACTCTCTATGGTTCGAAGCCAACACCTTGGGCTTGGTATGAGAGGATTGATAGCTATCTGATGAAGTTGAGATTCACTAGGAGTGAAGCCGATCCAAAACTTTACTTTAAGGTTGAGGATGATAAACCTCTCATACTTTATGTGGACGACCTCTTTCTGACAGGTGCAGACTCTCTCATTCACAAACGTAAGAGGGAGTTGGATTCCGAATTTGAGATGAAGGACCTAGGACTGATGCACTACTTCCTAGGGTTGGAGGTCTGGCAAGAGCTAGGAGAAATTTTCCTATCTCAAGGAAAATATGTTGTGAAAATATCGGAAAGATTTGGGATGGTGGACTGCAAGCCTGTGACTACCCCGATGGAGCTTAACCTTAAGAGGTTATGCGATAGTGCTGCCAAACCTAAATTGGGAAATGCCTCTAAGTATCGTGAACTCGTAAGAGCACTGATTTTCTTGGTGAACTCTTGTCCGGATATATGTTTTGCAGTTACACATTGGATTGGTGCCAAGAATCTTCTGAGATATCTTTGTGGCATAATCACTCATGGACTGAGATACAAAGATGAGAGACTACATGGTTATTCTGATGTTGATTGGGTAGGCAGTGTGATGGATCGGAAGAGCACTTCTAGGTTCTGTTTCTCTTTGGGTTTTGCTTCAATATCGTTGATGAGTAGGAAGCAGAAGTCGGTTGCTTTGAGCACCGCTGAGACCGAATACATAGCTGTGAGTATGGGCTCTTGTGAAGCTGTTTGGTTGAGGAAGCTCTTCAGTGAGCTGTTTGGACATGTGCTGGATACCACCGTGATCCTCTGCGACAACCAGAGTGGGATTTGATTATCATAGAATCCCATATTTCATGATCGCTCCAAGCATATAGATATCAGGTACCACTTTATCCGGGTTATGGTACAACGAGGAACAATAAGGCTCCATCACATTGGGATTGATGAGCAAGTCGCTGACATACTGACAAAGCCCTGGGAAAGGTCAAATTCTTGAATTTCTGAGAACGACTAGGAGTCGTGGAGAGACCCTCTCCTGAGGGTCTTGTATGAGATGGACTTTGAGCTCTGGGAGCTCCGGGGGGCTTGGGGTACTTCTTGGAGCGATGAGAAACCATAGGGTGAGTGGTTCAACCTTCCCCTAGTGGTTTGCTATGTAGGCAAGATGAGTGGTTCATCCTTCTCCTACTGAGACACAATCATGGGGTGAGTGGCCCAGCCTTCCCCTAGTGATTTGTTGTGTACAAGGCTAGTGGTTCAGCCTTCCCCTGGGATACCCCATGGCGACATGTAGGCAGGATGAGTGGTTCATCCTTCTCCTACTGAGACATCCTACCCATGTAGTCTGGGACTCATGGGAAGTACCTCTCATCTGGCCAATGAGTAGGGAAATGAGGATAGGGACCATAGTACTATCGATGTATGCATCGTGTACTACCGTACTGGCTATGCTAGGATGATATTGATCTGGGATCAATTGGAACTGACTTCGGCTCAGTAAGAGTGGTATGAGACACTCTTTATTTGGAATTGATTTCGGATCAGTAAGAGTGGTATGAGACACTCTCTTTTATCTGGTATTGACTTCAGGTCAGTAGAGAATGGTATGATACATTCTTGATCACTTCTTCTTCTTCATAGTTCAGTAGAGCAGAGCAGTGCATTGATGGTAGAGATATTACCGACTGACAGATGGATTAGCAGATGGAGTTCTCCCTAGTTGAGAGGGAGTGTTAAAATTGGCAACTAGGGCCAAACTCCATGTGGGTCACTTTATTTATGGCAGTCGATATTTTTCTTGGATTCCTCTCTTCGAGAGGTGTAGGATTGATCTAAAGATCATCCGATTCTGACATGTATTTATGTAGATATGAATTTATTTATATTATTTGACAATTTGTCAAGGTCGGCCAGCAACCAAATAACCCCAAACTCAACCTCAACGTTGCATTTAAATAGAGGAGGCCTCAAGTCATTTGACACACACGTCACTCTTGATCTCTCCTCTCCACTAGTTTGGGTTTTTCCTCTCTCAAGGAGGACTTAGTGGAAAGGGTCATCTAAGAGAGCCCTAGATGCAGTCTTCTAAGGTCACCTAGCCGCAGTCATGAAGAAAGCCCTTGCTGCAGGTGAAGAGGAGACTTAGCCGCAGTTGAAGGGAGAAGCCCTAGCCACAACAAGAGGAGCTCTTATACGCAACAAGAGGAGGCTCTAATCCGCACAAAGAGGGAGGCCCTAAGCCACAACAAGAGGAGCCTTATCCGCAACAAAAGAGGAGCCCTATCCGCAGCAAGATGAGCCCTAGCCGCAGTCAAGAGGGAGCCTTAACACAAGTGTGAAGAAGCCTAAATGGACAGTGTGAAAATCCCTGTGTTGTAGGTGACAACATGGCAATGAGGCAGTTCTAAAGCATGTATCAAGGATTGTTAGCAAGGCTCTGAATCTGCTGTCATAAGGAGAAGCTGTACGCCCTCAAGACTTAGATCAAATCTATGTAGGGCTAATCACATATGCGGATTGGGTGCTAACATTAAGCCGAGTTCTTGTAGTCCCATATTGCTGCGTTGATCATGTTTGTATAACTGTTTTGAGGACATTTGCTACAGGAGTTGCTATGTGCTAGGCCATAGGCCATAGCACCATAGCAAGGGCTACTTAGGGCTATCTAGATGTGCCACTGTTTCATAGCAAAAGGAGGACTTACTCTAGCATATGCCACAACTCTCTTAGGGCTGTTTGGAGATTGTGAAGGAAGTTTAGGACTACTTCAAGTGCCCTTATCAGATCAACAATTCATCGTTGTTAAGGGAATTTAGGGCTGCATATTGTGCCCTAACCATAATTGTAGGAGCAACAAGAAGACAGAGGAATGTTGCAACACTGTTATGTGGAGGGCCATTAGTTTGATGATCTCTTCAAAGGATATGCTACAACACTCTTAGTGATTGGTTGAAGACTGTCATGAGAATTCAGGGCTGCATCTTTGAACAGTCATCATTAGCAGAATGATGGACTCTCTATTGTTGTCATAAATATCAGTTTTGTATATTTGTACTATCTCTCTCTCTGCTGAACTATTGAAGAATATAAGAAGAATTAATCAAGGGTTTCCCCACATTGGTCCTCTTGTCTTGGCTTGTCTTCTACTGTTTATGTTTATGTTATATTTGCATTTTACTACCATGCTACTGTGATTGCTAAACTGGACATTGATATTGGGCTAGTTAAGAAATTGAAGTAAACTGCTCTTAAGCATAGAACATACCAAAAATTAACAGAGTTAGACATATAACAAACTTGATTAGACTAGGGTTTGATCGGACAAACACACACATCCCAAGGAAATCATTTCTAGGACATTATAAGGGTCTTGCTTACATACCTTACCAAACCCCAATGATCTAGGGTTTCAATACAAGAACATAACAAACCCTAAATTACCAATACTTCAAAGCTTTGGGATCTCAGACATTACTGTTCAATCCTAACAAGTTAGGGTTTCCATAATCATATCAAAACCCCAAACAAGACATCATCAAAGCATCAACTATTTACTTTAGACTTCATTGAAACATAAGACATTTTCTTTCATCAATAACCCTAAGTAGAGTAGGGTTTCACGCACAATCATTGACATACCCTTAAGTTAGGGTTTTTCACAATGAACCTTTCTAGGGTTCCACAAGAGCAATCAGAGATATAAGGAGGGTACATTTATCTAATGATGAAACACCCAATCAAGAATCTTTTAAGATTCAGAAAAGCTAGACACAAGGATGTTACTAATAACTTATCAAGAATGAATATGGAGAAAGCAAAGCTTGTAATTCAAAACATACCTCTTGTTTCTTAACAAACCTTGTAATTCCAATGCTTTGTTTTGTGAGGCCTTCTTCCTCGAGTCTTCAACAAGTTTTTCTAAACAAGGAAAATAAGAGGAGAAATGTGATTAGTATTTTATGCAAACAAAAACTGATAAGTTAGGAAAACTAAAAATGGTAATAGGATACTTATCTTTGGAGGTTGATGAGGGCCCCCTCCAAGCTTGAGGGATACCTATAACCTTAAGAACAAATAAAACCGTTTTTCCAAAATGTTAAACCTACAAAAACTAGAAGTAAAAAAGAAATAACAAAAGCTTAGATCAAAAGACTTTAGTAGTGTAAGTCTCCTAAATCCAATTCTTTGGGCTTAGTCTTCTTTGGAGATCCTTCTTCAGCCACATTGGCTTGATCCCTTCTTCTCTTCTCGTTCTTCGGATTGTCGGGGCAGTCACTTCTATAGTAACCCATCTTGTGGCATTGGTAGCATTCTATCTTGGACATATCAACCTTCTTCCTTGGCCCTCTTGACTTCTTGGAGTGCCCTTTCTTGTGAGAGGTAGAGTAAGCATTTGATACAATTCCTTCTCTGTTGTTGGATACTAATGAAATCCTCATTTCTTCTTGGGTGCAGGCATTCCACAGTTGTTCAAAGGTGGGAGCTTCTTTCCAACTATTGAGACCTGAAGCAAAATAGCTCCAAGTAGGTGGTAGTCCCAATAATGCAATGATTACTATCTCCTTTTCTGGCACTATTTCATCTATGGCTTGAAGTTCATCTCTGATCCTTGATATCCTTACAAAGAAGGAAGCCACAATATCATCCTTTGTCATCTTTGTAGACCTCAACTCATTCTTCAAGCTTGCTACTTGACCTATGTCCTTGATAGTGAATAATTTTGTCAATGCTTCATACATTTCTTGAGCATGGTCTATATTGGAAATGTATGGGACAAGATTGTACTTAATGCTTTCTACCATTAGAGTCATGGCCAATATCTCCAATTCCCTATACTTCACCTTGTTTGTATCATTGGATTCTTTTGTAGGTTTCTTTAACTTCCCTTTGACCACATCCAAGACCTTGTCCTTTTCAAGAATGAGATCAATCCTCTTCTTCCAAGATCTGTAGTTTGATGCTTCTTCCAACTTGTTCTCACTCTTTAATGTGTTAGACATTGTCCTTGAAGATAGAGAGACTCTTCTCTTATAAGAGCTCCTTATATGATCCCTAGATCAATCCTTTAGATTCCTTCTAGTAGATACTTAAGACTACCTTTTTCTTCCTTTACCTAAGCTCTGATACCATGTTAGAAAATCAGAAAGGCAAAAAGATTTTCTTATATAAATAATTACTTATGATTCTTTTATCTTTATGTTCTTCTTTAACTTTTAGTTCATCAAGCAATTACCAAAAGAATAACACAAGGACAACAGATGTAGGTGGATAGCCAGGGCAAAACCCCTATCTAGGGGAAAACTCAATCAACAATTCTTCCTTCAATAGTTTGGAGATAATCCAAGACTCTAGACACAAACAAAGTTTCCCTCCACACCAAGTCAACCCTCAATCCTTCTTGCAGATGACAACTCTTCCAAATCAACTTCGGCGTAGCAGCGTCAACACCAGCTTCGACCCAGCAGCGGTAGCAGCAACAACTTCGACCAAACTTGGAGAACTTCGATCTCCCTTGATGCACCTCTAAATGGAGTGAGACTTGTCCTAAAATTTTGATCTTGAGACCTTCTATCTTTCTCCAGAAACTCACCCTTCCTTTTAGCTCCTTTTCCAACACTTAACCAACTTCGCACTTTTCCAACTTCCAGCATCCAGCTTCAAAGATCGAACTATGAGAGAGAGAATGAGATGCTCCAAATGAATTTGAACTCCTTGTATTTATAGCCTTTTGAGGAGGTTGAATTACTTGGAGCTCCTTGTATTTATAGCTTTTTGAGGAGGTCGAATTACTTGTCTTGAGGCCGACTTGGTGTGGAGGAGAACAAATTCATTTTTTAACTCAAAGATAATTGTTTTTACATGATCCGAAAGCCCAAGAAAGGTCTCTTTAAATGTACAATGACTCTAATGACAAAATAAATCCTAGAAGTATTCAATGGGGACTTTGACCTAAAACATGGTGACCCAAGCATGAAACCCATGCTTTAATAAGTCATAATAATAATAGTAAAACTATTTTTTTCATTATTTTGATAAGTACATCTCAAATACATTAATGAAGACCGAACCTAGTTATAAATTTCAACACACAAGGCACTTACACACCCTCTCTCCTTTTCCACATGTCTAGGTTGGGCCTAGAAATGTTGCCTTGGAGGTTGATGCAACTAAAAGAAAGTTAAAAGCATATCATGGCCACAAGCAATAAACAAAAGAAAAAGAAAAACATAAAATGCAAAAGATGGCCGGGGAATTTAATATAACGCATGGGCAAAAGCCGAGCATGAGCTCTACCCTTTATCATTAGGGCTATCACCCTGGTTCCTAGGGCCAATGAGTGCCCCTCACATCATTAAAGGAACCCATGCACATACCAACCCCTAGTGGGCGATGAACTGCTCCACCTTTAAAGGGGTGATAACTGCTTTACATCATACACAACATGCTCTCATGTCCTAAAGCTTCAAGCAGTGATACAAAGAAAAATCAATAAAAGCAAAAGGCAAATAAAGAAGGGTGGAAAAACAAAGGTTGGGGTAACTCATGTGAGCACTATGGCTCTCTCCTCACATCTGTACACCCAATATGTGGACATCCTCATTATGGCCATCCTTGTACCCATGGCATTTGGCCTTGAGACCCCTTTTGCCCCCATCCATTTCATCATTATTCGCATGCCACCTATTGATTGAAGGATGTACTAGGGACATTTATTTTCCCTTGGGGACTAGGAACACCTAATAGGGCCATTCATTATCCACCCCTACCTAGTGAGGTAACACTATTATGTGATCAAAACCCCAAATTTGTAAGAGAAGCCCCATATGAAGTCCCAATTTCTCTTGACTAACAAGCTTGGTTCACTTAGATGCACTAATGATTAATTGTACTTGATGGTGAAGATGCAGCATTAGACATTATGTGTGATTCGCAGGTGGTTTTCATCATGGGCTAGGCAACTTAAATAGGGCTGAAGTCCACTAGAGGAACATATGACACCCTGCAGGTGAAGCATTGAGAGCCATGGGACTTCTATTACTTGTAGAGCATCACTCCATTCCATGGGAACCTACAACACCCCAACAGTTTGCGCTTTGCTCCACATCATTCATGAGGTGATGCACTTGGACCAGTATGCGCCCAACCAGCCTAGTAGTGCACTTATGTTTTGGTAGTTGATCGGAGGCCCAAATGAGATTGTTTCACCCCTTGAGACTTGGGAGGGCTAGCACCATACTCTGAGCCCTCAATGTTGGAGCAGAATCAAGCTATTTGATCACCAGGAGACCCATGAGACCCATTTTGTGCCCCAAACACAAAATTGGGGCCCACATAATGATTTGCATGGATATATAGGGGCCAACCCCTAGAGGATGATTTTTTGAGCCCTCTTGACTCATTTTGGCACTCAGGGAGCCCAACGCATGCCTCCAAGAGGTCGACAGAATGATGACGTCAGCATTTTGACCGTCTTGTAGGTTAATTCTTATGATTTCACATTGGCTATGTGGCTGGCTTGTAACCACAATTAGTTTTTGCCCATAATTTGACAACTAAGAGGGCTTTAGGCTAAAATTAGACTTAGTTGGACATGTATAAATATGGGAGACCTCATTTAGTCTCTCATCATCATCACACTTGGAATTCGATTTCTTGAGAAGAACTCGCACTTGTTTCTTTTGGCTATTGGAAATCTTTTGGTTGCATTTCGATGTATGGAAGCTAATTCGATATTGTCTTTAGAGATATTTCATGGATAATGGATGGATATATTGCATGTCATCTTCTAAGTGCTTTATATCGTTGGAATTTTTCTTTTGAAATTTATTTAATGTATGGAATTGCTACTTCTAGAATGTGCTAATTGCGCCCTAATTGTTGAAAATTAATTTTTGAAAAGGCTTTCTAGTTGAGTATTGCATATGTTATTCATTGTATGATATGTCATGAATGTTCCTTCCTAGTGGGGGAATCCTTTAACTCTCCATCAAACTCCATTATCTTTTGAAGTGGGTAAATGTTGGGAATTGGTGCCTAGGGCATCAATTTTTAGCCTCCTTAGAGATGATTTAGCTCATCTTGAACTTCCTGAGACTCCATATACACAAAGCAAAAGGCACTAATCCAAGTTCTTAGTGGTCAAACTCATTCTTCTTCCATAAAATCTCCTCTTGAAAATTTCGGTCCTCTTAAGGTAGGACTACTAACTAGGGCTTAGAGCGAATTACTTGGGGAGAGCCTTTATGGGATTTCGAGAGGCTAAACATCAAGCTTAGGGTCTAGGCTACCTATGCTTCAAGTTTGATAGGCATCCACTCAATTTTACTCCATAAAACTTTGTGCCCTAGAAACCCTAGCTAGTTTTCCTCAACTTGGGGACTTCTTTGAGGGTTGTATGAGCTTCGTACTTGGTGAAGTATATCATAAGAAGCCCTTTCTCCTATTTGCCTTGATCTTGGGAGCATCTCTATCCACGAAAAATCACGAAACCTTAGATCTCGTGCCTGTTTTTCCCAAGTCTCTTAGAGGAATCAAAGTGCCTTTTGAAGCCATATATCATAACTTTGAGCATTCCTTGAGAGGTATTAGTTCATCACCTTGCGCCTTAGACCATGGAATACCTATCATAGGTGATCATATATCTTATCAGGACTCCTCCGATAGGGGAAAGTCCGTAAAGAGCAGGGGACCTTGGCTGTAGTGACATTGTCCCATTGTTAGCACTTTGTCTAGCTCTTGCCTTTTAGGGTTTCCCTCTCTAAGGACTACTAGATTTTTTGGTAACATGACAAATATAGATGGATTTCTCTCTACCATCTGGACTCCTTTTGGCGAGACGATTACATTGTACATAGTACCTTTTAAGAGGAATCATATTGAAGGTCTAAGGAAGCCTAAGAGCAACTTCACCTGTTTGGAAGAGGGCATGGGATCATATACCATGCTTACATTAGAGTTAGTATGGAGAATAGATATTGATAAGATATGGAAGATGAACTTTGATGGTGCAAGTCCCAAATAAGGTAATGGAGTAGGTATAATGCTAACATCCCTCGACAATGAACTCATTTATTTATCATATAGATAGAAATTGAGGCTACTGACAATGTTGCTGAATATGAAGCACTATTTCTTGACTTATATGCATTAGAGATCTAGGTATTAAGTTGGTAAAAGTAATTGGTGATTTTGACCTCGTTGTATGCCAAATGAAAGTGTTGCATGCTCGCAAAAATGAAAAGCTAATCATGTTCATAGCTTGAGCAAGGTGGCAAAATTGAAACTATGTGTAGGCCTTAAATTCTAGACAAAATTAAAAATTGGCATGTTTTTGAGGATGATGCGCAGATAGCTAGGTTCCTCAACAACACTGAAGAGTTTGAGAAAAACGAAATTGATTGGAGGGAAGAAGATTCAATAAAGTAGTTGCCAAGCAACAAAATCCACTTTTTGTTCCATTAGAAGCAAGTTTTAGTAGGGATGGTGATTTCAAGGTTATCACTGAGAGCATAAGGGTAGAGTATTATGAAGAGATCAACATTAGGTTACAAACTGATCCGAAATTGATCAATATTGGGAAAGGAATAACTTTGGAAGAAAGGGAAAAATTCAAGCCTTTAGTTAAAATTTATAAGGATGTGTTTGCTTGGTCATACAATGACCTTAAGGCTTGCAAAGATGATATCATTAAACGCACCATTCCTTTGGTAGAAGGTGCCAAGCCATTTTGACAAGAACTAAGCAAAGAAAACCAAGATGACACCTATAGTAAAACAAGAGCTAGAAAAGTTACCAAGTGTAGGCATCATTGCTCCCTCTAGGTACACATCATGGTTATCTAACCCCGTGATTGTTATCAAGAAAACAAGGCAAATAAGGATGTGTGTAGATTTTAGGAACCTTATTAAAGCTTCCATCAAGTACATTATCCTTTGCCTAATATGGAAATGTTACCTCAAAGAATCACATGGGTTGAGATGGTCATTCTTGGATGGCTTTTTAGGTTACAATCATATCTCAGTTAGGAAAGAGGACAGAGCAAAGATTGCATTCATTACACCTTGGAGCACATTCGACTACTTTAGGATGCCATTTGGTTTGTAGAATGCAGGAGAAACTTTTCAAAGGGCCATGGACTATACTTTTAGGGATATAGTAAGGAAAATGATTAAGGTCTACCAAGATGATATTACAACCTTCTCATAGAATAGGAAGGACCATGTCAACCATTTATGACAAGTTTTTGACAGGTGAAAAAAATATGGAATATCTCCCAATTCTAAGAAGACCACCTTGGGAGTTATAGAAATAAAATTCTCTTGGACACATAATTTCAAAGGAAGGAGTAGTAGTTGACTTTGAAAGGATTCAGGCCGTTTAGTAGATTCCTCAACCAAGAAATTTGAATGAGTTGCAATCTTTTTTTGGCAAGCTAAATTTTGTTAGGAGGTTTATTCCAAATGTGGCAAAAATCACAAATCCTCTTAACAATTTTCTCAAGAAAGATGCAATATTCAAATAGGATGATGCAAGTTACACAATATTTTAGAGGTGATAAAGATGCTAAGTGTTCCTGTCCAAACTAGCCTACTATACAGTAAGCACTACTAGGAATACACCCGCTGTCAGCTCAGTGTATTCCTTTCGCTTTAGGCCAACTTCTACAAAAGACCATAGGCAGTATTCCTACAAACAACTAAACCAAAGAATAAGTAGACCAATACCTAAGTGAAAGTATATAGAAGAGGCAGGAGTTAATATGATAAGAAAAACTAATCTGATTAATGATTGTGAAAATTCTAACTTTTCCTACTTATTTCATCATAAGTTATTCATGAAATTACTTCAACAAACATTAAAATAAATACTGCTGTAGATATCACATCGTAATATAGAAACAAAAATATGCACACATTGACACAGTTATTTTGGACTAATGTCCACAGAAAAACCCAATGTGGGAAAACTGGTGCAGCAAGGGGGGACTTTTTTATTCAACAATTTTCTTGTACAACAGGGTGCCAAACTAGCTTACCCACAAACTTCTAGCACTTTCCTAAACCCAGTGTAGGCCCTATTGACCTTTCCTACAACCTGAAACCCTCTACGTTAGCCTACTGAGGCTTTGCACAGCCCCTCTGGGCTTCTGTGTCACTCCTGCAGCCTCTGCGTGGATGACGCAGACCATTCTGGCTCTGTGCAGTCTCTGCTGCCTCTGCGTGGCTTCCTCTGGCTCTGCGTCTGCCTCTTCTGGGCTGATTTCCTGTCTCTCTGTTCCGTACTTGCTGCCTCCTAACTGCTCTCCAGACCACTAGTTCAATTTCTCAGCAAACCCCGCTCCCGAAATTGAACTGACTGGTCTTCCTCAGTTTGTTCTCCAAGAGCTCCTTAAGCCTCCTCTTATACTTTTTCTGTAGACATCTCAACAACCGAGATTAAGTCCCTAATCAACGACTAAGATTAGATTTGGCTTGATCCATGTCTTTTGGACCATTCTAACGCAGATTCATATTAATACACATTAATATTTTATTTTCCCTAAGTTTAGACTTAGGGATTCCATTAAAAACATTAATTATTTTAATATCTCCTGATCTGTTTAGAATCTGCCCAAACCCTTTCTGGGTATTGAAGATCTCATGTGCCCCAACCTCTCCACCAAATTTTGTGGCTAGAGCACATCCAATGCTACCCCAAATAAACAGTCCCTCTTAGCGAGGACTGTGCTCTAGCAATACTCCTCACTGAGTATTACTTTGATCATCCAGCATCGGTACCTGTGCTGATGCTAGGCCTCCCTGCCCAACATCCTCTGCATTGTTGCATCCTGTACTGCTGCCCATGGTTTTGACACTACCACTGTCGCATTTGTATGACAGCTCTCTCTGCATCCGTGCTGCTGCTGGTCCTTTCTCCTAGAACTGCATCCGCACTGCGCCTTCCTCTGCATTTGTGATGTTGTTGGTCCTTTCTCCCAATACTGCATCTGCACTGCAACTCCCTCTTCGTTCGTGTTGCTAACACACTACTTCTGAAAGGGGTTCTTTACCATCCCCATCTTTTTTGTGAAGTAGTCAAATTTTGACTTTCCAAGGGCCTTGGTGAGGATATCTGCCACTTGTTCCCCAGTAGGAGTGTAGTTCAACTATACAGCTCCATGTTGGACACAATCTCTGACAAAGTGACACCGGATATCAATATGCTTTGACCTATCATGAAATACTGGATTCTTAGAGAGTTTGATGCAACTCTGATTATCACACATGATCTTGGTTGCCTCCATATTTCTTCTGAATAGGTTTACCGACATTTTTCTAAGCTATATGGCCTCACACGAAGCTGTGCTTGCTGCCATATATTCTGCCTTAGACGAGCTCAGAGCCACAAACTTCTATTTCCTACTGCACCAGGAGGTTATTCCTGATCCAATGTTGCAACAATACCCAGAGGTACTTTTCCGATCCACTAAACTTCCTGCCCAATCTGCATCAGTAAATCCACTCAACCTGATATCCTTCCCCTTGTTGTACAAGAGCCCATAATCATCTGTTACCTGTAAATACCTAAGAATGTGCTTCATTGCTGCCCAGTGAGCCCTTTTTGGTTCCACCATGAATTCACTGAGGGTGTTGACAACATAGCAAATATCTGGCCTGGTATTGACTAGATACATCAAGGACCCTATGAGTTGTCGGTATAGGGTGGGAATCAGGATCGACATCCTTGTCTTCTGATGCATCAATCTTCTTCCAGTTGATGATCATTGGCGTAGCCATAGGTCTACAGTCTCCCATCCCGAACCTTTTCAGAATTTCTGTAGCATACCTTCCTTGCCCAAGGAAGATTTCTCCTTTCTGCTGCCAAACTTCCAAGCCTAGAAAATAGTGCATTCGTCCCAGATCCTTCATATCAAACTCTGTGGCTAGATTCTTGTTGCAGTCTTCAATGAGTCTGGATGATCTTGTCAGGAAGAGATCATCCACATATAATACTAAGATAAGTGGCTCACTCTCTACGACCAGATAGTAGAGATTCGGATCCGCGTCACTCTTGACAAACCCCATCTTCTGCAAGTAGCCATCTGTTCAACCATGCCACGCTCTCGGTGCCTGCTTTAGCCCATACAAGGCTTTTTTTAGTCTGCATACATGAGACTTCTTCTCATGAGTTTCAAAGCCCTCTGGTTGTTCAATGTATACTTCTTCTTCTATTACCCTATTCAGAAATGCCATCTTGACATCCATTTGATGGATCTTCCATCCCATCTGGGCTGCAAGAGATATCACAGTCCTAATAGATGTATACCTGGCTACCCATTTGAAGGTTTCCTCATAGTCAATCCCTTTTTTTTGAGCATACCACTTAGCCACAAACCTGGCCTTGTATTTTTCAATAATGCCGTTCGCAGCATATTTGATCTTGTAGATCCATCTTGAACCTACCACAGATCTGTCTTGAGGCCTTGACAACACCTCCCAGGCATCGTTTACCATTATGGAGTTATACTTCTTCATCATCACATCTAGCCAGACCTGACGCTGAGCTGCCTCCTTGAAATTGGCAGGCTCTCCATCCCGAGCTGCTAACGTTTGATACCCGTCTGGCTATTTTCACTCCCTTTTACTGTTCCTTGGCTCTCCGATGAAGTTCTCTGCATCACACAAAATCTGATGAAGTTCCCTGCCAATAGGTGCTGCTGTTTGCTCTTCCTCATCCTGAGAATCTCCCTGATCTAAGGAAGGATTCTTCACTTCCGTTGGTTGAAGAGACCTGACCAACAGATCCTCTTTCGATTGCTCCTTGGAAGGCATTTCGCGAGATCTTCTGAAAGCTCTGTCTTCCATGAACTTTACATCTCGTCGTACTACTACCTCCCTGCTCCCTGGAAGATAGATCTTGTATGCCTTAGCGTTCTCGCTATATCCTGCCAGATACCCCTTTTCTACAGTCTGATCCAACTTCTTCCTCTTTTTTTCGGGTATGCGACAATATGCCAAACTCCCAAATATCCTGAAATGACTGACTTCAGGGGTCTTCCCAATGAAGACTATTTCTGGAGTAATCTTGCCCAATGCCTGATGAGGAGTCCTGTTTTGAATGTAGACAGCTATGTTGCATGCTTCTGCCCACAGGAATTTTGGCATATCCTGATCATACATCATGGCCCTAGCTGCTTCTACAATAGTCCTGTTTTTCCTTTCTGCCACCCCATTCTGCTTCGGATTGTAGGGAGCTGTCCACTCTCTTCTGATGCCCTCCTTAGCGCAATAATCAGTGAAGTCCTTATCGACATATTCTCCACCATTATCTGAGCGCAAGACTTTGATTTTCTTACCTGTTAGATTCTCCACTAGAGCCTTGAACTCCTTGAATCGATAGAAAACCTCATCCTTGGTTTTCAAAAAATAGATCCAAGTTGTCCTCTAGTGGTCATCAATGAAAGTAAGGAAATACTCGGCACCGCTGAGAGCTTTGACGGACATAGGCCCGCAGATATCTCAGTGTATCAATCCTAGTACACTCTTGGCTTTGTGGTTGCTCCTAGGAAATGCCACCTTGGCATACTTTCCTAGAGCGCATCCCTTGCATACATCATCTCGTTCCGTACTCAGATCCAGAACTCCTGTTACAGTGCTCTTGAGAATTCTCAGAGCTCCATGGTGCAAGTGACCCATCCTTCTGTGCCATAGTTCGTTTAAGTCTTTGTCCCCATGACTTCCGATTAGTGCCATTGGAGATTTTAGTTGTAATCTGTACAACTGAATACTTTTGATCCCGATCTGCACTTTCTTTTTCCAGCTCGGGTCTTTGACGTATAACATTTCCTTGATGAAGTAGAAGTCACAGCCCTTGCCTTGTAGTTGTGACACTGAAAGTAAATTCATCCCCAATCCTGGAACATGCAGCACATTTGTGGCACGGAACCACTTTGCTGATTTTGTCTAAAAACTATGGTACCCTTTCCTACTGGAGTACACTTTGCCTTGTTCTCCATGGTGATCTAAAAGTTCATCTTTGCTTCTCGATATTCTGAGAAACACTCCTTGATTCCCGTCATATGCCACGAGGCTCCACTGTCTATATACCATACTTCTGATGATGCAGCACTAGTCATGAACGCCACTTATTCTTCCAACTTGGAAGCCAACATAGAGTAATCGAAATCTCTCTCTCTTGTGCAATCTTTTGAAAATCTGTGTGAGTCCCCTAAGGTGGATGCCTCTGCATCGTGGTCTCGACCCATAATTGATTTTCCCTTTCTGTCTCTGAGTACTTGCTCTGATACCATGTGAAAATTCTATCACTGTAGCAATTGATTTACTTTTCCTACTTATTTCATCATAAGTTATTCATGAAATTACTTCAACAAACATTAAAATAAATATTGCTGCAGATATCACATCGTAATACAAAAACAAAAATATGCACACATTGACACAGTTATTTTGGACTAATGTCCCTGGAAAAACCCAATGTGGGAACACTGGTACAGCAAGGGAGGATTTTATTATTTAGCAATTTTCTTGTACAACAGGGTGCCAAAATGTCTTACCCACAAACTTCCATCACTTTCCTAAACCCACCGTAGGACTCACTGATCTCTGCTACAGCCTGAAACCCTCTGCATCAGCATGAAACCCTTTGGTCAGCCTACTGAGGCTCTGCGCAGCCTCTCCGGGCTTCTGCGTCACTCCTGCAGCCTCTGCGTGGATGACGCAGGCCCTTCTGGCTCTGTGCAGTCTCTGTTGCCTCTGCTGGCTTCATCTGGCTCTGCGTCTGCCTCTTCTGGGCTGATCTCCCGTCTCTATGTTCCGTACTTGCTGCCTCCTGACTGCTCTCCAGACCACTGGTTCAATTTCTCAGCAAACCCCGCTCCAGAAATTGAACTGACTGGTCTCCCTCAGTTTGTTCTTCAAGTGCCCCTCAAGCCTCCTCTTATACTTTTTCTGTTGACATCTCAATGATCGAGATTAAGTCCCCTAATCGACGGCTAAGATTAGATCTGTCTTGATCCATGTCTTTTGGACCATTCTAACACAGGTTCATATTAATATACATTAATATTTTATTTTCCCTAAGTTTAGAGTAGGGACTCCATTAAAAATATTAATTATTTTAATATCTCCTGATCTGTTTAGAATCTGCCCAAACCCTTTTTGTGTATTGGAGATTTCATGTGCCCCAACCTCTCCACCAAATTTTGTGGCTAGAGCACATCCGATGCTACCCCAAATCAACAATGATATAACAATAGACTGAGATTACAGTCCTGCAAAAGAAAATACACAATATATCAAGGAAATACACTTGAAAGTGCCATAAATTGAGTGCAAAAACTTCTTACCACAATAGAAACTGAATGTTATACCTGTTCTATATGCTTGTAAGGAAAAAATAAATCTGTTGTTCAACCTATAACTTTTGTAATTAAGACTATTACACCAGGACAACTAGAAGAAGGCCACTTCAAAGGCCCAAAATTGGATTTTGGAAATGTTAGCACTATAGAATACCCTTCGAATGAGCACAAGAAAACCAAATTTGGATAAGTACTTAGAAAGATATTCAATTTGCAAATCAACTACCCAAAAAATAGCCTACAATCATGGGGACTGAAAATTGACTTGGCCCAAATGAGTGATCAGACCTGCAAATCATTTTGGACAGCCAATATATGATCTAGAAGTAATGACTTATCAAAGGAGAACCTCTTTATGTTTATTATAATGGATACAAGAGAATTTATCTTGTATTTCACGTATCCCAAGGCAAGAGTTTTCCTCTAATCACTTCTAGTTGCTGTAGATGATTTCCAAAACCTGAAATCAGCCTTAAAACAATTGGAAACAATTTTAGCACAACAATATAGAGTAAAATAGAGGGGGCCATACAACCTTTGGGCTTTAGGGCTTTCACAAGATGTGATTTTGTGGTGATTTGTCCAATGAAATAACCAATAAATGTGATTTAAACGATATGCTAGTGAAGAAATTCACTATTGAAATATTTATTTTTGATTTTTTTTTTAAATATATCTTTTTAGAGTTTTTATATTCAATGCCAAATACAAATTTATAAAAATACGATAAATTTTTAGAAATAATTTTATAGAGAAATTGAATGTAAATTGTTGGAACAAGGATATGATTCCTTTTCCACAAGTGACGAGGACAGGGAACTATGTCTACTCTTTCGTTTTGTATTTCAATGCTTGAGGTTTTGATTGCTAGGTGGAACACAAAGGACAAAATACTAGCATCAAAACAAGACAAGAAATATAACCAAAATCCTACTAGGAAGACTTCTTAAGGAACAAATCCTCCAACAAAAAAATCAATAATTATGGAAGATAAGGTTATTTATCCTAGAGGGGAGAGCAAATCACGTCCCAAAAGAGAGTGAATCATGTCCCAAAGAGAAGAACAATACCTTGTATGAATTAAGAGAAAATGTGAGATAAACCCTAGGCCTCTTCTTCCAAGCCTTTTTGGATTGATTTGCTTAGTCTTGTACTAACTTTTTGGTGCTCCAAAAATTGCCTTTGAAATAAATTTGATCAACCAAACAAGAGAAGATAATTCACATGTAAAACCTTTTGTATCATGAAAAAATTCACATTGCATTAGATATCTCAACAAGGTCACAATGATTTCACGAGGAGGAGAGGGCTTATATTTATAGATGGCTCTTCAAAATTTCCTCCTTGGTCTCCTACAAAATAAGTAACTTGCCATCCACAAAATGCTTAGAGGCTAAGTTAAGAATATTTTTTTTCAAATTTACATCGAGTAAACCCCAAAAAGAGGCAACATGCTACATGAATAAGGTTTGTTGAAATTTCACCTACAATCTAGTTTTCTCTTGTAGAATTTTCGTCAAACTCTTGGCCAATACTCTGATTTTTGTCTCCAATAAAAAACTTCACAAGTAACGCATTTTAAATAAACACATTCAATCTGATTTTTATGAGCATAGATACAAATGAGTAAGCCTAATCTTTAACAGTTGAAAATGAACAGTAAACATCACATATTTGACACCGGATTTTGGTCAAAGTTCCTGGAAAAACCCCAAAGGAGAACCAGTCCATAAGAGAGATTTTATTGAGTTCATAGAAAATTTATAGAGAAATACATAGGAAAAATTTCCAGCAATTAATAGCCAACTTATCTCATTGATTCTCACCTCAATTTTTCCTAAACGCCAAGGAAAATGTGCCAAAAATTCCTCCTCGATATTTGTGCCAAATCAGTCCTAGTTTGACAATGTATGACTCCCTAGAAAATCGTGCCTAACTACTATACTAGTGCTGTATACACTGTACCAACAATAGAAAATTGCTGCCTTGATATCTATGCCCTCTGCCACGAAAAATGTGCCCATATTTTCACTTTACAACCAACATAAAATGCATTGTATGGATTGCTCAATTCTATTGGAAGTACCTTGGGAACTGTGGTAATCTCTCCTAGATATGGTGCCCAACTCTCCTTTCATTGTTGCTTCTTCCAAAACATTCTTCAACTCTCCCTTTCTCTCTCACTCTTCATTAAATGAAGAAAAAATTGTGTCTCTTCACTTCTCTAGGTTTACTTTTATAGCACATTAATGACCAAATACCCTAACCCTAGGATCTAATGGCCGGGATTAACTCTTTCCATTTCAAGTTCAAGGGTCATGACTTAATCACTTAAGTTACTCAAACTTTATAAGGTCACTTTTTCACTTTTAGTCATTAAATAATAAAAGTCGTTTTTCTAACTTTATAAAATCACTTTTAGTCATTAAATAATAAAAGTCGTTTTTCTAACTTTATAAAATCACTTTATAGAGTCAAATACCTAGAAGTGAAATTTGATTGGTCACTTTTGCATGCTAGGCATTGCCAATGCAGAAGCACCTTCAAGCTACCTGTTACACTCAATTTAGCAAGGGTCCTAGGAGAGGTTCCAAAGGGACTACTACTAAACCAAGTGGTAACAACGTGACAAGGACAGTGGTCTCTCACTCTTCATTAAATGAAGAAAAAACTGTGCCTCTTCACTTCTCTAGGTTTACTTTTATAACACATTAATGACCAAATACCCTAACCCTAGGATCTAATGGTTGGGATTAACTCTTTCCATTTCAAGTTCAAGGGTCATGACTTAATCACTTAAGTTACTCAAACTTTATAAGGTCACTTTTTCACTTTTAGTCATTAAATAATAAAAGTTGTTTTTCTAACTTTATAAAATCACTTTATAGAGTCAAATACCTAGAAGTGAAATTTGATTGGTCACTTTTGCATGCTAGGCATTGCCAATGCAGAAGCACCTTCAAGCTACCTGTTACGCTCAATTTAGCAAGGGTCCTAGGAGAGGTTCCAAAGGGACTACTACTAAACCAAGTGGTAACAACGTGACAAGGACCCACTGTCACCTCAGTTGATGTCCCCTGCTCTTTACGAATTTTCACCGATGTGAGGAGTCCCGTTATGGTGGAAATCACTAGAATGATGAGGTCAATAACGATGCACAATGGGATTTCCAAAGCTCATTCAAAGGAGAGGCTCAGATAATAGGTTGCTTGTTTTAGAAGCAAAAGAAGGGGGCTCTCCAAGAAAGGCTTCAAGGAAGGATGAGCTCGGGTTTAGGAATATTAAAAATGATGAATGCCTAAGATCAAAACTTCCAAAATCCCTCACTTGTGATTGATGTGTCCATACTAGGTTTCAAAGTGGGGCAAGGATGCTTCATTCAATGGAAAGACTCAATTAAAGTGTGAGATTTGGAGAAGCTATGGTGACTTTCCATGAAAAAGCTCTTGAGAGAGATACTATAGGAGACCAAAGGTTGAGAGATATACCGTGGTAAAGGCTCATCCAATGATCACCTATAGTTACGAGAAAAAGTTTTGAATGATGAACTTTAAAGTGCAAATCTTCAAGAAATCCCAAGTCAAAGCAACTTTAAGGGTTCACTCTTGGTCCACACATCAAAATGCATTTAATCATCCAAATCATTCCACAAATTGCAGGTCCTAAATCTTTAGAAAGATATATCCTAAATCCAAGTGATGATCAATGAGAGAGAACACCTCTCTTCTGTTTATACAATTCTCTAAGGGGTTTGAATAGCCTAATTTAGCCTAATGATGGCCCTATAATAAAATAATGTGCAAAATAACAATACTTTTGGTAACAAGCCCACCAAATAGCTCCATAATAAGAATAATTAGCCTCTCAAGAGGGTCGAAATGATAGAAAGATAGCTAGAAGGGTTGTTGGAAGGCCAAATGAAGTCCCTCATGTGCCAAAATGAGTAGGAGGGCTCCAATAACAATGATGAAGGGGGTGGCCCCTTGATCTCCAAGCAAATGGCTCGTGGTGCTCTCAAGTGACTGTGGGGGCAAAAAGAACATCCTCATCGGTCTCCAACTGAATCGATCAACCATGTGCTCCATCTGTAAGGGTTGGAATAATGATGCAAGCCTTCCCTTGTCTCCTTATGAGAGACAAAACCCCATTTGGGCCCTAGATCAACTGCCAAGTGTGTGGTGCAAGTGTGTAGTCGGCTGAGCTAGGTGGTTCAGGGGCATCATCATCATTGAACAAGTGATACACGAGCAAGCAATAAGTAGTGTTGAGGGATCCCATGGTGTGGCTATCTGCGCTCTGTTATAGTGGAGGCCCATGTCTCTCAATGCCCACCCAATAATTGCCATTAAGACCCTCTGGAGGGCTTGGATCGCATATAGGGAGACCAAATCCCAAGATGAAGACCCATCTGCAATGTTGTATAAGATCCAATGTGTATTCCTGCCTTTCAGTACACAACAATTCATTAGTGAAATTGAGCAAATGAGCTTACAAATCATGGAACCAAGTGGGCACTTCATAGTGGCATGCCCTTCCATAATGGGATTTAGAATATACAAGTGTCCCTAGGTTCAAGAGGGAGGTTAATCAAGGATCCCATTAGGTGGTTTCAACCTCTAAGGGAATGACAGGTCCATGGTACGTTCGTTAGATGGCAGGTGTCACATGAAATAATAATGAAATGGAGTGGGGCAACAGGGAAGGCTCCAAGCCACATACCATGGTACAAGGATAACTATAGAAAGGGAAGCCCACACATGGGTGTGTAGATGTAGGAGGGAACAATCATGGTACATGAGTTACCTCGACCTTTGTTTTTCCACCCTTCTTCATATGCCTTTTGTATTTTATTGATTTTTCTTTTATAATTGCTCGGGGCTTCAGGGGATGAGAGCATGATGTGAATGATATAGTAGTGAATACTCACTTAAGGTTGGGAAGTTCATTGCTCACTAGGGGTTGGGACAATCATGGGTTCCTTAATGATGCAAGGGGCTCACATAGGGGCTCTAGGAACCAGGGTGATGATCATGATAAAGGGTAGAGCTCATGCTTGGCTTTTGCCCACATGCTTTTGCATTTTATGTTATATTTCCTATTGTAAGTGGTCAAATTATTATTTTAACTTTCTTTTTAGTTGCATCACCCTTTGGGTCAATAGTCTAGGCTCGACCGAAAGCGTGGACAAGGAGAGGGGGAGGGGAAGGCTAATTATCTGTGGACCTAGATTGAAAATATGTGAAAAGGGGTTATAATGAGCGGAGGGGAGTGATGTATGTAATGTTGGGAAGCAGGACCACACAACCAAAATCAGGGTTTCCCATGTAATGTCACTCCTAAAGCTAGTAGCCACTAGAGGAGATCTCATGGGACTAGGATACAAGGTTAACCACCAAGTTGGACGAGGGGACAAGAGTACAGAACAAGCCCATTCTTTCTACTGAATCCTCCCACTAATCCATGCCCAAAATGGTCTATGATAAGTAAGCAAAAACACCCAATTACATAATGAAATCCATACCTTCGGGTTTGGAAGGCCCACATTCAAACATATGATCATGATAGATGGGCGAGGGTGCATAATGGTTGGCTCAGGTGGCAAAGATGATGGCACACGGAGCTATATAGTGGCTACTGGCTACCAACTGAAGACAATGTAGGAGAAAAAATTCTCCTATGGGTGTCACCTACAGGTGGTGGGTAACATCTGGCTCCAAATGGGACATGATCTCTCAGTGGAGTGCACGAACATACTCGAACGACGAGGTCACGAGAACGCCAACAATCTCTTGGGACCGCAGACTTGTTACCTACACATCAAAGACTAAGCACATGGAGCAACATGTTTTTGCGGCGTCTTCTGATCGCCCATGCATTTGTGAGGCCATAAAATCCAACAAGAAATAAAATTTTACTCTAAATGCAATTCTAATCTAAATGCACTTAATCTAGCATGAGGACATAATATGATGATGTTAGCTATGCAAAAATCAATATGCAATGCATCTTACTCTAACATGCATGGCTACATTATGCAAATGCTAAGTATAGTCATACAACCAATGCAACCAACAAATGATTAAATCAATATAAAATCACTTTCCCTTATGAACCATTATGAGGCAAGGGACCCAAACATTATGTTTCCCATTACAAGATTTGCTTGATGAATGGTAAGGGTGGGGGGCAGGAACATTTGAGGGCCATGCATCAAGGGTCATGGATGAGGATGGAAAAAAGGAATCCAACTTGTGCAACCTTTCTTGCAATAAGAATATGGAGTATTCGACGACCAAGCTCCTAAAATTCCTATGAATAACAAGCTTGGGCATATCCTCCTCATGGCATTGTTACCCACCACCTGTGGGTAGTGTATATAAGAGAAATTTTTTCTCCTAGATGGTCCTCAGTCGACAGCCAACAACCCCTTGCAACCACCAGATAACTTGATGTGCCATTATCCCTGCCACATGAGTCAGCCATGTGGTCCCTCGCCCACTTGTTATAATTGTATGTTTGAAGGTGAGCCTCTCGACCCTGAAGGCCTGGCTTTTCATTGGTATAGCTAAGTAATTTTCCTTACTTGTCATTGGCACTTTTGGGCATGGATTGGTGGGGAATTCGGCGAAAAGAGTGGGCTAGGTTTGTACTCTTGTCTCCACTGCCCGATTTCGTGGTTAGCCTTGTATCCTAGTCCTGTGGGATCTCCTTTACTGGCCATTAGCTTTAGGGTTGGCACTACATGAGAAATCCTGATTTGGTTGCATGGTCCCGATTCTTGACATGATGTACATCACTCCCTTCCACTTATTTTAGCCCCATACATCTCTTTTTCTACCTGGGTCCACTGGGTGCACATAGGGTTAGCCTCCCCCTCCCCTTGTCCATGCCTTGGGTTGGGCCTCGAATGATGCCCCAAAGGTTGATGCAGCTAAAACGAAAAGAAAAAGCATAATTTGGCCACTCTCAACAGGAAATGTACCACAAAATGCAAAAGATCGTTGGGACATACAAATTTAGCATGTGTGCAAATGCCAAACATGAGCTCTACCCCTTATCCATGGCCATCACCCTAGTTCCTATGGGCCTTATATGAGACCCCTCCATCAATAAGGAACCCAAGATTGTCCCAACCCCTGGTGGGCGATGAACTGCCCCACCTTAAGGGGGTTATCCACTGCTATATATTACACATCATGCTCTCATCCATTGGAGCCCCGAGCAGTTATAAAAAAAAAACATTTAAAGGCAAAAGGCATATGGAGAAGGGTGGAAAAAAAAAAGGCTGGGGTAACTCATGTACCACGATTTGCTTCCTCCTACACTCATATATCTAGGTGTGGGATTCCCTTTATTATAGCTACCCTTGCACCATAACATGTGGTCTCGATGATTCCCTTGATCCCCACTCTGTTCCATTACTTTATCATTTGCCACCTACCATTTGAGGGATGTACCATGGACATGTCACCCCCTTTAAGGGATAAAACCACCTAATAGGGTCCTTGGTTAACCCCTTATATAGCTTGGAGACACTTGTAAATACCAAAGCCTACTATGGAAGGGCATGCCACTACGAAATGCCCCATTGATTTTAGGACTTGTAAGCTCTTTTACTTGATTATTCTAATAATTTGTTGTATTGAAGGGCAAGGGGATGCCTTGGATCTTATGCAGGATTGTAGGTGGGTCTTCATTTAGGGCTTGGTCTCTCTATATGGGGTCCTAGCCCTCCAGAGGGCCACATTGGCACTTGTAGGGTGAGTGTTGAGAGCCATGGGCCTCCACCATAACATAGAGTACATCATGGATCCCCAACACCGCCCATTGATTGCTCGTGTTCCACCTTTTGGATGAGGATGATGCACCTGGTCCACCATGCCCAATCAACTCCACACTTCTATCATACACTTGGAAAATGATCCAGGGTCCAGATGAGCACCAAAGAGGGATTATGACATCATCTTAGCCCTTACAAATGGTTTACAGGAAATTTCGATCCACTTGGAGACCCATGAGGATGTCCTTGTGCCCCCCACAGCCACTTGGGGGCACCACAAGGGGCCAACCCCTTTTCCACTATGTTTGAGGTCCATTCTCTCATCATGGCACATTCTAGACTTCATTAAGCCTCCTCAAGGGCCCAACGACTCACTTTATTGATCATTCGACCCTCTTGAAAGGCTTATTGTTGTATTATTGAGCTATCTTGATGGGCTTGTCACCAAGGTATTGTTATTATGCACATTATTTTATTTTAGGGGCATTATTAGTCCAAATGAGTCCATTCAAACTCATTAGTGATTGTATAAATAGAAGTGAGGTGATTCTTTCTAATCATCATCACTTGGATTGGATTAGTATCTCTTGGGAGATTTTCACACTTTTTGCTGGGTAAACTTTTGGAGCTTTCTTGATGCACTATGATGTTTGGATTTTCGCTATTGCCTTTGGAGCTTCTTTCTAATGCAAAGTTGATGAATGGATATACTCTCTCTCTCTCATGTAAGTCGAATTTTGATGCTATTCTTGTTATTTTACTGCTTTACTGCATGTTATGATTATCATTATTCTTGTATGGGTTAAATTAAATGCGGAATTCTTTTGGTAACCTTGAATAAGTGATTTAATGCATGTGTTTTACTTGAAGAGAGTGGGCGAATGTTCCTAGATGCACCTCTTAGGTTGAAAGACCTCGAAACTTCATCTCTTTGACAAATTTGAAGTATAAATCGCTATTGACCTAGTTGTTGCCCTTGCAGAGGCTAGCAAAGATCAATTAGGGTTCCTTTATACACAACATTCTCGATCTGTGTGTATCTTGACTCCATTAAGCCCAAGCAACAAGGCACTAATCCTTATATCCCTTTGTGGTCAAATTTCCCTCTCTTTTCTTTGTTTTTCCCAATTCTAGGCCTAAACCCATGTCTCCTAGGGCATCACACGAAATCTTTTTTAGCCATCCAAACACCAAAATTGGTCCACAACTGCGCTGGCGCTTCTCAAGGGGTCCTCCAAATTTGAGCATAATCCGACAATGGAATCCTTGTGAAAATTTCTAAAATAGAAATCCTACTGCAGTAATTAATATGATTTCTTCTACTAATTACCTCAGAAATAAGTTATCTACTGTATTCTTATGGAAAATATCGAAACATATTCTACTGCAGCCTTCACAATTAAAACATTGCAGAAAGTAAATGTAAGTAAAATGCTAGCACATATACAAACACAATGACACAGTGATTTTTGGACAATTGTCTTGACCCAAGAGAGAGGTTCCTCCACCCTCTGCGTCTCTCTGGCTTGCCCAACTTCAGTGTCTCTGGCCTCTGGACTGGCTGCGCAATCCCCGCGTCACTCAAGCCAGCGCTGCGTCTCCCAGTGTCAATTTGCCCGACGCTGTCCCATTTATTCCTCTGCTTCTTCGTCCTTGTCTCCTTGACTGATGTTGAACCCTCTTTGTCCCTCCTCCACTTGCAACTCTCCCTCTGAATCGATTTTCTCTTGCTGAACTTCAACCAGTGAGAAAATCAATCTTACTTGGGCAACTGAGTATCTGCCTGGTGTGTTTTCCAAATCACCCTCAAATCCCTTCTTATATCTTTCTGTTGGGCAACCAACGACCTAGATTAAATCATAATCAAAGGCTCATATCGTTTTGGCTTGATCCATGGCTATTTCTAGAAGTTTCACCCTTGATTAGATTAATACCCGTTAATATTTTAATTTTCCGAAGTTTAGACTTAGGAACCCCATTAAAAATATAATTATTTTAATAAAATCACTTATGGGTGGAGTTTCCAAAATCGCTTTCTGGGTTCTTTGGAATACATGTGTTCAAGCCTCCCTGCAAAATTTGAAGCCTAGAGCACATCCGATGCTACCCCAAATCAACACTCCCTCTTAGCGAGGAATGTGCTATAACAATATACTGCTACTGCATACTGCTTTGACTCTGAAGCATCGTCCTCTGCGTTGTTGATATCTGACATGCTGTCCACCAACTACTGTGCTGCTGCTGCAACTATACTGCTGCCTTTGACATTGCCACCGCCAATGCTACATTTGTACTACTACTATAGCTCCCTTTGAATTGTTACATTTTGTGCTGCTATTGGCATTGCCACTTCCAATCACCCTTGCATTGCAACCTGCTGCTGCTACTGAAATGGATTTTCAACCATACCCAACTACTCTCTGAACTGAGTAAAGTTAGGAACCCCATTAAAAATATTAATTATTTTAATAAAATCATTTATGGGTGGAATTTTCCTAAGTTTAGACTTAGGAACCCCATTAAAAATATTAATTATTTTAATAAAATCACTTATTGGTGGAATTTCCCAAATCGCTTTCTGGTTTCTTTGGAGTACATGTGTTTAAGCCTCCCTGTAAAATTTGAGGCCTAGAGCACATCTGATGCTACCCCAAATCAACACTCCCTCTTAGCGATGAATGTGCTATAGCAATATATTGCTACTGCATACTGCTCTGGCTCTGAAGCATCGTCCTCTGCGTTGTTGATACCTGACATGCTATCCACCAACTACTGTGCTACTGCTGCAACTGTACTGCTACCTTGGACACTGCCACTGCCAATGCTACATTTGTACTATAGGTCCCTCTGAATTGATGCATCTTTGCTTCTGTTGGCACTGCCATTGCCAATCGTTCCTGCACTGCAACATGCTACTGCTACTGAAACGGATTTTCAACCATACTCAACTACTCTCTGAACTGAGTAAACTTAGCTCTTCCGAGAGCCTTTCTGAGTATATCGACCACTTGCTCTCCTGTGGAAACAAATTGTAGCTGTACTGCCCCACGCTAAACACAGTCTCTGATAAAGTGACAATGAATATCTATATGTTTTGACCAATCATGAAATATTGGATTCTGAGAGAGTTATGCAACTCTGATTATCGTAGTAAATCTTGGTTGCCTCCATCCTTTTCTGAATAGGCTCGCAAACAATTTTCTGAGCCATATGGCTTTGCACGTCGCTGTGCTGACTGCCATATATTCAGCTTCTGCTAAACTCAATGCTACCTATTTCTGTCTCCCGTTGCAACAAGATATCATCCCTGATCCAATGCTGAAGTAGTACCTTGAGGTACGTTTTTGGTCTACTGAATTACGTGCCCAATCTGTATCGGTGAATCCATTCAAGCTGATATTGTCCCCTCTAGAGTACTTCAACCCATATCCGACTGTTCCACGAACATACCTAAGTATGTGTCCTGCTGCTACCCAATGCACCCTTTTTGGTTCCACCATAAACTGACTAAGAGTGTTGACAACAAAACAAATGTCTGGCCTAGTGTTGAGCAGATACATAAGCGGCCCAATGAGCTGTCTGTACCAATGTTGCATGATGCGGGGACGAAACGGGGACGTTTTTTGGAAGCAGGGACCCGTAAGCTTCATTTTCCAAAAATCTAGGAAGTGAAGCATCTACTATATATATATATTTATATTTTTTTACATTTATATTCAAAACAAACATCCCAAATACCAAATTAGTTGTAGAAGACATGAAAACATGCATATTTTTACATAAATCAAGATAGATATGGCATCCATGATTCCATTGTACATCAATGATTAATTATTCGAGCATCAACCATCTATATTCTAGCAATAACAAACATACATCAAATTTTTAAGCATATTATAAAACATAAAACATAGAGCATATTATCTAGCAAGTGAGCAACTGTCAACATTTGTCATGTCCAAAATTCAAATAATAATGTTTACAAAATAGGCCACTTGGTCACCGCCAAGACAAAAAGGTTCAAATTCACAACAAGCCTACAAGTCTAATGATTAATCTATGGCAAAAGTAGTAAATTGTGAATATATCTATTGATCTCTACTCCTTCCACCACGAAGAGAACGTGGCGGTGGGCCTCCATGTGGTGGCAATGAAGAAGGCGCTTGTGGAAGTTGTGGGAGTGGTATTGAAACTGATGAAGACGAAGCCCTTGCTATTGGTGTTGAACCATGGAACCTAGGAACCAAGGGACCAGATGGGGGTGGCATCTGAACTCGATCATCATCATCTTGGAATCACTCAAAAAATTCATACCAAAAAAAACTAGTAGTTAACAAAAAAATTAAAAACAGGAATTAGAGAAATGCTTTATAAGCAAAATTCATACCACAATGGACATACCTGGATAAGAGAATTCTCTAATTTCTCTAATCGCAACACTCCATCTTCCAAATTGGGCTCCTCTGGATTCCTGTCCCAAACCTTAAGGTTTTTATTAGTCTTTGCATCATCACAGTAATGGGACAACAATCACAAGTTGTAATGAACATAAACCAAGCTCTCTGCCTGGTCTAAACTCAACCTATTCCTTTTAACACTATGGATGACAGAATAAGAGCTCTAATACCTCTCTGCAGAAGAAGTGTTTACCACCTGTGATAGCACCCGCAATGCCAAAGTCTGAGAAGTGGAGTAGCACCTCCATGCATGTTCCACCACTCAAGAGAAGAAAAAATCTCTCGATCTCTAATTGCATACATGCTCCCAAATAGACCAGTGCTAAGGGTATAGTTGCTCAGTTATTTCCATACCATGGCAACCTCCTCCTCATTAGGGACTAATTTACTCAATGTAATCATATATTTTTTGTGAACCTCTTGATCTAGGTGTGATTTTCTCCTGCTCCCCCCCAGGTGCTGGTGTTGAAAGCCATGATGGATGATAGTATTTAGGTGTCAAAACATATGCTAATGCATGCAATGGAACATTTAGCATTTCCCATTGGTTTTCTGCCTCTGCATGAATATAATTGTACAAGGTGATATCTCTAGGTTCAACAATGTCTTTAATCTGCCCCAACATGCTATCCATTTGCTCATACACGTCCCCAATTATTGGTCGATCTGAATCTCCAAACTTGATCATGTGATAAACTGGTTTGGTGAATTGCAAAACATATTTAACTTGTTACCAAAAGTACATGTCAAGAATAGTGTCCTTGGCTATATTAGCACCATCTCTATCAGTGTTAATTTCCTCCCATGATTCAGCAGTCACCATATTAGTTAAAGCTTGTCTCACCTTCACTAGCTGCCTAAAGGTGAGGTAATAACTTGCAAATCTTGTTTTTGCAAGTTTAAGCAACTGCAAATTGGAGTAAAAGCCATAGAAGTAGTTTACCCATGTATGCCCTGTGATAAATTTAATGAGTTGTTTTCCTCCTGTAAAGTTCATTAATCCACCCACATTCTTTATGCTTCGCAATATCATGCATCAAAAGGTTCAATATGTGAAACAAACACCCAGACCAAAAGATGTGTGGATGAATGTGTTCCACGGGTACACGTCCCCAGGGTCGGGTGCACGCACCCCTCGCACCCGGGACAGGGAGACACAAGGGGGTGCGTTTCCCAAGTGTGGGAGTCTAGACTCCCCAAAAAGGGGGTGTCCCCCTTCAAAAAGGGTGCTTCTGGGCACCCCCCTTTAAATTTGTCTAATAAGACCCAAATTAAAAATAAAAAAAATAAAAATAAAAAAAATAAAATTAAAACTAAATAGAACAAAAAAATATTAATAACTAAAAGTCTAAAACCTAGGTTCAAACTTTGAGTTATAGAAATTTAGTGTTCAAACCTTGAAAATATACTATGTTTTGCTTTCAATTTAGATTCCAAAATGATGAATGATGAATTAATTTTTAAATCAATGTAGATTGTAGAATGATGAATCATTGAATGATGATTGATATGGATCAATGTATTTGAATATTTCGTTATTGATTTTTATTTTTTTTATCGAATCTCATGGTATGTATGAATAATTCAATAATGAGACTTGAGTATGTCATATGAATGATGTACGTATCAAAATGAATGATGAGGATGGATCAATGATTCAATTGTCTATTTAATATTTTTATGCTTTCATTATTGAATAGTGAACAATGAATATGAACTTGAATTATATATATTTATTAAATTACATACCTCGACGTCTCCCTGCACCCCCGAAATTTCTCTAAAATTTGAGGGTACTCCTAGACATCCCCCCTGTGCGTCTCCCTGCACTGGAGTCTTGGTGGAACATTGGTGGATGAGTACGCTCAATAACTCTTCCTGCTGCCTTACAATTTGCTACATTATTTGTGATCACTTGAACCACATTATTCAAACCAACATCTCTGATTGATTGCAATAGGAGATCTGCAATGTTTTGGGAAGATGCACTAATGGAGGAGTCATGACATGTAATAGATACTGCACCACTGGTAGAAACACCAAGAACATTTATCAAATGTTGGTTTCTAATATTTGTCCACCCATCTGATACAATGGATACCCGATACCCCACAATCTACCCATTCATTTGTAAAAGTGTCAAAGCTCTTTGAACCTTTGCTTTTTCTCTTTCTAATAACACTGATCTAGCTTTATCATAGTTGGGGGACTTGTATCCTTTTGGGGCTTCATTGATGGCCTTTACAATTTCATACCAATAGGGAGAGCGAAGCACATTGAATGCTACACTGCAAGCACAAAGAAATCAAACTATCTTTCCATCCACATCATCTCTCCCAGCAACATTTAGGAAATCCCCTATTGTTCTTTTACCTCTAGAGCTTGCAAAAGTACCATGAGGAGATGAGCTACCAAATGTAGAGGTTGCACTTGATTCAGATAGAGTTTTTTGTTTCTTGCTTTTTTATTGTGCAACCTCCTCTATTTGGATGTATTTTCTTTTTTGTTGAGCTGAGATGTTTGGGAAATTTATATCCCCACAACACCCTTTTTATCATCATTGTCCATCACCCCACAAAGATGTCTCCTCACGCGGTTATATGAACCACCAAATGGTTTTCCTCCATGAGAACCATGAGGGCACAAAAATTTGTAGCTTGCACCACCCTTTCCCCCTTCAAGTTTGGTCACATAGTTCCACAAGGATGTTAATGCAGCTTTCCCCTCTAGTGTTTCAATGTTCCCTTCAGGTTCATTCCATTCCTCTTGAATCCTTCCTCCTCATTATACATTGGGTCACTCATATGGGGACCACTATCCTCTTGTTCTTCTTCCCTTCTATTTCTAATCCCCCTTGCCATCATTAAAACCAAAAGTGGAATGATACATAGAAGCCAAAAGAACACCGTCTTGGAATATGGATATAGGTGGTGGACAACCTGCAATTAAATGAGCAAGTAGAAAGAATGGGAAAGAGTAGGAGAGGAAGGAGAAAAATATAAAAAACAATGACAAGAAAATGAGGGAGTTTGGGGTTTGCACTTACCTCTTTAGCTCTTGTAGACGGAAGCCCTTCTTTACTCCTCCAAGCTCCTCCTCCTTCAATCCTCCAAGCTCTCCTCTCTTTCTCCTCTCTTCTCCAAGCTCTAATAAAATAAAAGTGAGAAAATGAGAGATGAAAGGGTCTTTAATCACTTCACTTCTCACCCTAACCCAAGGTGGACCCACCCACAACAAAGGAAAAAAAAAGAAAAAAAAGGCGCGCCACTTTGTGGCTCGCGCGGCAAAAATGGCCACTTGCCAGGCGAAGCGGTCACGATCCATACGGATTCGACCGCTTCACCGAGCAAGTGGCTGTTTCCGCCGCGCAAACGCCACAAATCGTACGACCGATCTGTCGTATGAAATGTAGATCGGGCTGTACGGTTTCAAAATGGTAGGAACCGTATTTTTCAGCCTGATCCGCATTTCAGAGGGCGTATCGACAGCGGATCCGTACAGATCACATTTTGGGCTTTTGATTCGGGGGGGGGGGGGGTTTCCTGCAACACTGGTCTGTACAAGGTGGGATCTACTTCTTTATCCTTTGACGCATCTATTTTCTTCCAGTTGGTGATCATGGGAGTAGCCATTGGTCGACAATCCTGCATTCTAAATCTCTTTAGAATCTCTGTAGCATACCTTCCTTGTCCAAAGAAGATCTCCACATTCTTCTGCCAAACTTCCAACCCTAGAAAATAATGCATCAATCCCAAGTCCTTCATGTTGAATTCGACTTCAAGATTCTTCTTGTAGTCCTGGATGAACCTAGATGATCCAGTTAGGAACAGGTACCAAAATAAGTGGCTCATTCTCTACCAGTAAATAGTAGAGATTGGGATCAATGTCATTCTTGACAAATCCCAATTGCTGCAAGTAATTATCAATTCGACCATACCATGCTCTAGGTGCTTGCTTTCGCCCATACAAGGCTTTCTTTAACCTGCAAACACGAGACTTCTTCTCATGAGTTTCGAAGCCTTTGGGCTGTTCTATATACACCTCTTCTTCTATCACTCCGTTCAAGAATGTTGTCTTGACATCCAGCTGGTGAATCTCCCATCCCATTTGAGCTATTAGGGATATAACAAATCTAATAGAGGTGTAACGAGCAATTGGGGCAGGGGGTCTCTTCATAGTCTATCCCTTCTTTCTGAGCATACCCCTTTGCTACGAACCTTGCCTTGTAATTCTCCATGCTGCCGTTTGCAACATACTTGATCTTGTATATCCATCGTGATCCTACAACTGATCTAGGTACTACTTCTCAGACATCTTTTGTCATGATGGAGTTGTACTCTTCCACCATGGCATCCACCCATACTTGGTGTTGAACAACTTCTTGAAAGCTAAAGGGTTCTCCAACCTGGGCTACCAATGCTTGGTATCTATTTGGTTGTCTATGTTGCCTCTTCTCGGCTCTAGGAGCTCCAACAAACTCCTCTGCATCCGTCAGTGTCTGCCGCACCTCTCTGCTCGTTCTACCACTGGTGGTGGGAGGATCAACCAACTCTTCCTCCTGATCTTGTTGTTTCTTCTATTGAGAAGCATCTGCATTTCCTCCCTCTGAGGAAATACTAGTTCTGGTCACTATACTCGACTCGGGTGTATGCTCTCTTGTCTGTACTTCTTGCTACCCCTGCTTCTCTTGGACTAATGTAACATCTCCTGACTGATATTCTATAGGCATTTCACGAAATTTCCTGAAAGCTCTATCTTCCATGAACTTTGCATCCCGTCTCACTACAATCTTCCTGCTGCTTGGAATGTAGATTCTATATGCCTTTGAGGTCTTGCTGTATCTTATGAGATACCCCTTCTCTGCAGTCTGATCCAGTTTGTTGCGTTTCTCGTCTGGAATGTGGCAATAAGCCACGCTTCCGAATATCCTGAGATGATTGACTTCCAGCTTCTTCCCTGTGAATACTCCTTCAATTGTTTTCTTCCCCAATGCTCTATGAGGAGTTCTATTCTGGATATATACTGCCGCGTTGCAAGCTTCTACCCATAGATACTTAGGTAGATCCTGATCATACAACATGGCTTTGGCTGCCCCAACAATAGTTCGGTTTTTCCGTTCTGCCACTCCATTCTGCTCCGGATTATATGGAGCTGTCCACTCTCTTTTGATGCCATCCTTTGCGCATAAATCTGTGAAATCTGTCTTTATATTCTCCACCATTATCTGAACGCAATACCTTTACCTTTTTCCCTGTCATATTTTCAACAAGAGCCTTAAACTCTCGGAAATGATCAAAGACCTCATCCTTGGTCTTTAAGAAATAGATCCAGGTTTTTCTAGAGTGATCATCGATAAAAGTGACGATGTATTCACCACCACTAAGAGCCCTTGTGGACATAGGACCGAATATATCTGAGTGTATTAATCCTAATACATCCTTTGCTCTATTGTTACTTCTGGAAAGCACTGCTTTAGCGTACTTTCCTAGCACACATCCTCTACACAAGCCACCATGTTCACTACTTAGGATTGGTACCCCTGTAACCGTCTCTCTGAGCATCCTCAGTGCTCCTTGGTTTAAGTGTCCCATTCGCCTGTGCCATAATTCATTTCGATCCTTCTCACCATTATAATTGCTTCCTATCAGTGCCATTGGCGATTCGAGCTGCAACCTATACAACTTGTTGCTTCGAACCCCAATTTGCTTTTCCTTCTTCTAGCTTGGATGCTTAACGTATACTTTCTTTCCGATGAAGTATACATCATATCCCTTGTCTTGTAACTGGGATGCTGAAATTAAATTCATTCCTAATCCTAGCACATGCAGAACATTGGTGGCTCGGATGTTGGTCCCTGCTTCCGTTTGAAAAGCTATGGTGCCACTTCCTACTGGGGTATATTTCGTTCTATTTCCCATAGTTATTTGAAAGTCCATCTATTCTTCTTGATAGCTCGAGAAATGTTCTCGTACTCAAGTCATATGAGCTGAAGCCCCGCTATCAATGTACCAAACATCCGTTGATGCTGAATTAACTAGGCATGTGAATTATTCATCTAATCTGATAGATAAATCTGAGACACTTTGAGTATCCATATTGTGCCAATTTCTGATGCGAACCTATCCTAGCAACTGTTGTAGGAAAAACTGCATCCCACCTGTAATAATCCTCCTTGCTGAATCTTTTGTTGTGCTTTCCCTTATATCACTGATAAATTTCGATTGGAAAAGACTTACCTCTCTGTCGGTTCACTCGGAGAGAGTTTTCCCACGAAATCTAATCTCTTTGGTTTGAACTGCGCAATCCTCTCGGAGATTCAAATTTTTGCCCTTGCAGGAATTTCGAATTCCCTTCTTTTCTCAGTGCTGGATCCTCTAACTTCTCTCTTCTGCTTCTCTGTACCTCTGGTACCATGTGAAAATTTTTAAAATAAAAATCCTACTGTAGTGATTAATATGATTTCTTCTACTTATTACCTCAAAAATAAGTTATCTACTGTATTCTTACGATAAATATTGAAACATATTCTATTGCAGCGTTCACGATTAAAACATTGCAGAAAGTAAATATAAGTAAAATGTTGGCACATATACAAACACAATGACAGTGATTTTTGGACAATTGTCCCCGGGAAAACCCAGTGTGGGAAAACCAGTGCAACAGATGATGGTTTTATTATTCTTCAGTAAAAATCAACATGTACAAATTACACCTAGTAGTGTAGAACAAGGCTTTCTGAGAAATATTTACAGATGTTCCTGAACAAGTATCTGACCCGAGAGAGAGGTTCCTCCACCCACTGCGTCTCTCTGGCTTGCCCAACGTCACTTTCTCTGGCCTCTAGATTGCCCTGAGCAATGCCTTCGTCACTCAAGCCAGTGGTATCTCTCCCAGCGTCAATCTGCCCAACACTGTCCCTTCTACTACTCTGGGTCTTCGTCCATGTCTCCCTGATTGATGCTGAACCCTCTTTGTCTCTCCTCCACCTACAACTCTCCCTCGGAACCAATTTTCTCTTGCCGAACTTCGACGAGTGAGAAAATCAATTTTACTTGGGCAACAGAGTGTCTGCCTGGTGTGTTTTCCAAATGACCCTCAAGTCCCTTCTTATATCTTCATGTTGGGTAACCAACGGCCTAGATTAAATCATAATCAAAGGCTCAGATCGTTTTGGCTTGATCCATAGTTTTTCTTGAAGTTTCACCCCTTATTAGATTAATACCCATTAATATTTTAATTTTCCTAAGTTTAGAGTTAAGAACCCCATTAAAAATATTAATTATCTTAATAAAATCACTTCTAGGTGGAAATTCCCAAAACACTTTCTGGGTTCTTTGGAATACATGTGCTCAAGCCTCCCTGCAAAATTTGAGGCATAGACACATCCGATGCTACCCCAAATCAACAATCATGAGATATCACAAGCCCTAGCTTGAGGATCATTTCTCTCCCTAGGCTGATTTTGGGTTAGTGTCTTCACTTGGATCATTGCATTCAAATTTCAAAAGAAAATTAGCTCTTTGATCCTATTCTCTTCCCTAATTAGGTCAAGCCCCTCTTTGGTCGATCAACTCCATATCCTCGACCTAGTTTGGGTCCAGCTGGGTTCTCTGTGGTCCCACAACTTTATAAGTCAAGTTCCACAAGGACTACATAGAATTCATTTCTCCATAAGGATCCTTAAGTCTAGGAAGTTCGTTGTCAAGGCATATCCTCTAACCCTAGGCCAAGATATTCTCATAGCCCTTCTTAGAGAGCCAATCACCTTGCTTGTCAAGCAAGTAAGCTATTTAATTGAGTCTCTCTTGTTAATAGGCTTTAGGAATCAATCCTTATCTGATCATTGATCCATTCGTCATTGTGATTCCTCTTATACTGGGTCTCCTCCCATCGGTGAAAGTCCATAAAGAGTGGGGAGCCTTAGCTGAGGTGACATTGGTCTATCACTCCATTGTTCCCTCTTGACCTAGTAGTTGCTCTATAGGATTCCCTCCTAGGACCCTTGCTAGTTTGAGTAGTAACATGCATAAAGAGATAGACTGCTTAGGCACATCCACAATCACATTATTCTAATTATCGAGGAAGAAACAATCATCATATCTTGGGAAGAACCATAACCCACTTTCAGGCCTTTGGGAAGGCTCCTCAATCTTATGGCTCCCAAGAGATCCATAAAGAGGGCTATCAAACTCCACTTGGCTATCATGATCTTTGGATTGAGGGTTATCATCTTGAAACATATAAAATAGGCCTCTCCAATGATCCATTAATGCAAATCTTCATAAGAATTTAGATATGGAGTTGCCAGGGTGAACTTGAAGTGCCCTGAGAGATGCTTGCTTCACCCTACAAGCATTGACTTTGAAGTTCAGTGAAGAACTAGGGCTTCGTTCTCCTTATGGAGTTGCCAAGAATGATATGTCAATATTTTCATATGGGAAAAAAAGACACGTCTTGTGTCCCTAGCAACAACGCCAAAAATGTTACTGCTCAATTTAGCAAGGGTCCTAGGAGAGGTTCCAAAGGGACTACTAGTAGACCAAGTTGCAAAAACGAGACAAGGAACCACTGTCACCTCAGTCGATTTCCCCTTGCTCTTTACGGACTTTCTCCAATGGGAGAAGTCCCGGTATGGTGGAAATCACTAAAATGATTAGGTCAATAACGATGCACATTGTGATTTCCAAAGCCCATTCAAAGGAGAGGTTCAATTAATAGGTTGCTTGTTTTAGAAGGAAAAGAAGGGCTTTCCAAGAAAGGCTTGAGGGAAGGATAATCTTGGGTTTAGGAATATTTAAAAATGATGAATGCCTAAGATCAAAACTTCCAAAATCCCTCACTTGTGATTGATGTGTCTATACTAGGGTTCAAAGTGGGCCAAGGATGGTTCATTCAATGGAAAGACTCAATTAAATTGTGAGCTTTGGAGAAGTTAGGGTGACTTTCTACGAAAAAGCCCTTGAGAGAGATACTTTAAGAGACCAAAGGTTGAGAGATATACCGTGGTAAAGGATCTCCAATGCTCACCTATAGTTACAAGAAAATGTTTTGAATGATGAACTATAAAGTGCAAACCTTCAAGAAATCCCCAAGTCAAAGCAACTTCAAGGGTTCCCTCTTGGTGTGATAGCTAGGGCATCAATTTATTTGAAATTCCATAATCAGAATTCGTTCAAAACTAGAGGATGCCTAGAGGAGACATAAATGAAGAAACTTGTCAGACGAAATCCTAAAATTCCTGTCCCTAAAATTTTGCACCAAGCCTTGGAAAATTTCCTTATCCTTAGGGGATGAAGAAAAGAGGAAGAAAAGAGGTGAAAGAATGATGTTTCGTTAAGTTGATGTGATCACCAAGGATCTAAGATCAGTGCCTGGCTATTGGGAAGATTGGAGTCAAAATGATTAAGATTTAAGAACTTCACTCTTCAAGGAGGCCTAAAGAAGCAACGACGCTCTTTATGGATGCAACTTCACAACAACTTTAGGGTTTTATACTTCAATATGCAATATTTAATAGAGTTTCAAGGTAAAAGGTGCACAACCTACCCCTATGAAAATTCATTCTTCTTGCCAACATGAATAACATATGCATTGAGCCAAGATTACTAGTGTTTCATAGATTTGCATTTTTTTTAGGGCACAAGCAAAATCAAAGCATAACGTTCCATACATCAGACATAATTATCAAGCAATTCACATTAAAAGAGAACTTACATGACAAGAGAGTATATCCATCCATCGCAATTGCAAAATAGAAGCTCTAAGAGAGATAGCAAAAATTTTCCACACATCAAAATGCATTTAATCATCCAAATCATTCCACAAATTGCAGGTCCGAAATCTTTAGAAAGATATATCCCAAATCCAAGTGATGGTCAATGAGAGAGAAAACCTCTCTTCTATTTATACAATTCTCTAAGGGGTTTGAATATAGCCTAATTTAGCCTAATGATGCCCCTATAATAAAATAATGTGCAAAATAATAGTACTTTTGGTGACAAATCCACCAAACAGCTCCATAATAAGAATAATTAGCCCCTCAAGAGAGACGAAATGATAGAAAGGTACCTAGAAGGGCCGTTGGAAGGCTAAATGAAGCCCCTCATGTGCCAGAATGAGTAGGAGGGCTCTAATAACAGTGATGAAGGGGGCGGCCCCTTGATCTCCAAGAAAATGACCTGTGGTGCTCTCAAGTGGCTGTGGGGCCACATAGAACATCCTCATGGGTCTCCTACTGAATCGATCAAACATTTACTCCATTTGTAAGGGTTGGAATAATGATGCAAGCCCTCCCTTGTCTCCTTATGAGAGACAAAACCCCATCTGAGCCTTGGATCAACTGGCAAGTGTGTAGTCGGCTGGGCTAGGTAGTCTAGGTGCATCATCATCATCGAACAAGTTATACCCGAGCAAGCAATAAGTAGTGCCGAGGGATCCCATGGTGTGGCTACCTGCTCTCTGTTATAGTGGAGGCCCATGGCTCTCAATGCTCACCCTTTAAATGCCATTAAGACCCTGTAGAGGGCTTGGATCCCATATAGGGAGACCAAACCCCAAGATAAAGACCCATATATGATGCTGTATAAGATCCAATGCCTCTTCTTGCCTTCCAGTACAACAATTAATTAGTGCAATTGAAGCAAATGAGCTTACAAATCATGGAACCAAATGGGCACTTCATAATTGCATGCCCTTCCATAATGGACTTTAGAATGTACAGGGGCCCCTAGGTTCAAGAGGGAGGTTAATTAAGGGCCCTATTAGGTGGTTTCAACCTCTAAGGGAATGACAGGTCCATGGTAATCAAGGGCCCTATTAGGTGGTTTCAACCTCTAAGGGAATGACAGGTCCATGGTAATCAAGGGTCCTATTAGATGGTAGATGTCACATGGAATAATAATGGAATGGAGTGGGGTAACAGGGACGACTCCAAGCCACATGCCATGGTACAAGTGTAGTTATAGCAAGGGAAGCCCACACAGGGGTGTGCAACTGTAGGAGGGAGGAATCGTGGTACATGAGTTACCCCGACCTTTGTTTCTCACTCTTCTTCATATGCCTTTTGCCTTTTATTGATTTTTTTTATAACTACTAGGGGCTCCAGGGGATGAGAGCGTGATGTGAATGATATAGCAATGAATACCCCCTTAAGGTTGGGCAGTTCATCGCCCACTAGGGGTTGGGAAAATAATGGGTTTCTTAATGATGTAGGGTGCTCCCATGGCGGTCCTAAGAACCAGGGTGATGGCCATGATAAGGGGTAGAGCTCATGTTTGGCTTATGCCCACGTGCTAAATTTTTATGTCTCGACCATCTTTTGCATTTTATGGTACATTTCCTGTTGTAAGTGGCCAAATTATGCTTTTAATTTTCTTTTTAGCTGCATCACCCTCTGGGTCAACGTTCCAGGCCCCCACCCAAAGTATGGACAAGGGGAGGGGGAGGCTAACTCCTTGTGGAGTCAATGGACAAATGTGGACCCAGATTGGAAATATGTGAAAATGGGCTATACTGAACGGAGGGGAGTGATGTATGTGATGTTGGGAAGCAGGGCCACACAACCAAAATCGCAGTTTCCCATGTAATGCCACTCCTAAAGCTAGTAGCCAATAGAGGAGATCTCACGGGACTAGGATATAAGGTTGACCACCAAGTTAGACGAGGGGACAAGAGTACAATACAAGCCCATTCTTTCTGCCGAATCCTCCCACTAATCCATGCCCAAAAGTGTCCATGATAAGTAAGCAAATATACCCAATTACATAATGAAAGCGATACCTTCAGGGTTGGAAGGCCCACCTTCAAACATACGATCTTGACAAATGGGTGGGGGTGCATAATGGATGGCTCAGGTTGCAGAGATGATGGCACATTGAGCTATCTAGTGGCTGCAATGGGCTACTGGTTGTCGGCTGAAGACAATGCAGGAGAAAATTTTCTCTTATGTCTGTCACCCACAAATGGTGGGTAACACTACCAAATTTAGCACTCCCTCTTAGCGAGAGAGATATTGATGGCATCTCCACCACCATAATCTATCTCCCAACCCATCTGAGTAATTGACACTGATCCTGAATCCAAGATCCTCTCGGATCCATCCACAGGTTTGCCCCAACAACTTGTGTTACTGCCCTTGTCTTATGCCAAGTACTATTGCTACATCCAAGGTCCTTCACTTTGAACATAGAAGACCCTGTCCATCCTGAAACAAAACTTTATATCCATAATCCTCCAAGGCTTTTACCGAGAGAAAGTGTATCATCATCCTTGGAACAAATAACATTCTTGTCACCTCCAGAAATCAATGTTCCATGGGGATGCGTTCCCCAGGGTGGTGGATGCGCCTTGATGCTTTCCCACGCTCTGGGGACGGGGAAACTCCTGGGGAAACGTTTCCCCCACATCCCCTTTTTGGGGAAACTTTGGGGGGACGTTTTTTGTGGTGACGAAATGTGACTCCGTTGCAGGGGGGACGGTAAAAATAAAAAAATGAAACTATATTAAAACTTAAAATTTGTCAAAACTTGATTTAAAAAAAAATTAAAATAAATAACTTAAGTTATATTAAAATTTAAAACTTAAAAATAAAATAAAAACAATAACAAAAGTAAAAAACTTAAAGTATATTAAAACTTAAGACAATATTTATTAATATTATTTAGTACTTTTTGAGAAATTTACTAGTATTTCACTGCTTAGTGCTTTCTATGTTTACTTTTAGTTTAGTATTCTATGGCTATTTTAGACTAAAACATAATGTAATTGTCATTGTCATATGATGAATTTACTTTTTATCGTTTTTGAAAATTTGATGTGTGTTGCATAATTTCAATTGTCAAATGGTGAATTTATTAATTTAATTTAGATGTACCTTGCATCATGCCAAATGATGAATTTAGATGAAACATTGCATAATGTCAAATGATGGATTCAATTTAGTAATTTACTTTTAGATTTACAATGCAGAAATGTAAATGATAATTCATAAATGATAATAGTCTAATATGTAATGATGATCATATGAGTGTGTCCAAATGAGGCTAAGTCACCTTCTATTTATATGCAACGTTGAGGATGAATAGACGTGACTGTTGGGCTTCTGAGCCTACATAAGTTTGTTGTCCGACCTTGACAATTTGACCATAATCAAAATAAATTCGTAACTTCATTTGTACATGTCAGAATCGGATGATCTTTAGATCAATCCTACACCTCTCAGAGGGAGGGATCCAAGAAAAATATCAGCTATCATAAATAATATGACCCATGTGGAGTTTTGGCCCTAGTTGCCAATTTTAACACTCCCTCTCAACTAGGGAGAACTCGATCTGCTAATCCATCTACCAATATGTACTATCTCTGCCATCAATGCATTGCTCTGCTAAACTATGAAGAAGAAGAAGTGATTGAGAATGTATCATACCATTCTCTGCTGACCCGAAGTCAGTCCCAATCAAAGGAGAGTGTGTCATACCACTGTTACTGACCCAAAGTCAGCTCCAATCAAAAGTGAGTGTCTCATACCACTCTTACTAACTCGAAGTCAGTTCCAATTGATCCTAGATCAATATCGGTCATCCTAGCATAGGGAGTACAGTAGTACACGATGCGTCCATTGGTAGTACTATGTTCCCTCTCCTCATTTCCCTACTCATTGACTAGATGAGAGGTATTTCCCATGAGTCCCATACTGCATGGGTAGGATGTCTCAGCAGGAGAAGGATGAACCATTCATCCTGCCTACATGTCGCCAAGGGGTATCGCAGGGGAAGGCTGAACCACTCACCCTATAGTTGCTCATTGCTCCAAGAAGCACCCCAAGCCCCCTGGAGCTCCTAGAACTCAATGTCTATCTCATACAAGACCCTCATAAGAGGGTCTCTCCACAACTCAAAGTCGTTCTCGGAAGGCCAAGAACTTGACCTTCCTTAGGGGCTTTGTCAGAATACGATGACTTGCTCATTAGTCCCAATGTGATGGGGCCTCATTGCTCCTCGTTGTACCATATCCCGGATAAAGTGGTAACTGATATCTATATGCTTGGAGCGATCATGAAACACAGGATTCTCTGATAATCGGATTCCACTCTGGTTGTCGCAGAAGATCACGGTGGTATCTAGCACATGTCCAAACAACTCACTGAAGAGCTTCCTCAACCAGATAGCTTCATAAGAGGCCATATTAGTAGCTATGTATTCGGCCTCGGCGGTGCTCAAGGCAACCGATTTCTGCTTCTTGCTCATCTAGGATATCGAAGCAGAACCCAAAGAAAAACAACATCCAAAAGTGCTCTTGCAATCCACCACACTGCCAGCCCAATCAACATCAGAATAACCATGCAACTTCACATCTCCGATAGTGTATCTTAGTCCATGTTTGATTGTGCCCCAAAGATATCTAAGAAGATTCTTGGCACCAATCGAATGTATATGATGAGGCTCAACCATATATTGGCTCAATGTGTTAGCTGCAAAACATATGTTTGGACGAGAGTTCACCAAGAACATCAGTGCTCCTATGAATTGATGATACTCAGAAACATGTCCCAATTTAGGTCCAACAACACTACCACATAACTTCTTAAAGTTAAGTTCCATTGGAGTAGTCACAGGCTTGCAGTCCAACATCCCAAATCTTTCCAATATCTTCACAACATATTTTCCTTGAGAGAAGAAAATTTCACCTGGCTTTCGCTAGACCTCCAACCCTAGGAAATAGTGCATTGTTCCTAGGTCCATCTCAAATTCAGAAGCCAACTCCCTCTTACATTTGTGAATGAGAGGGTATGCACTTCCATTAGCTCCATGCTTCATTTGTAGAGCCACTTAGAGGTGACAACTGATTTGTCCTAGGGTCGAGGGACCACATCCCAGACATCATTCTTCATAGTTGACTCGTATTCTTCATTCATAGCATCCTTCCATAATTGATGCTTCACGACTTCTTCGAATGATGAAGACTCATTTTGAATGATAGTGCTCATGGTAGTCAAATATCCTTGATACTTGTTCGGCTTTTTGCTTTCACGGAAAGTCCCCCTTGGTGCAATGTGTCTCTCAACATCTTCGAGAGTCTCCCTAAGCCATGAGGGTCTCCTTTTGGAGGAGGAGGGCTCATGAGGAGGAGGATCAATAGGATCCATAGGTTCATCAACATTAGGCATCGTTTCGTCTTCTTTTGCACCCTGATTTCCGGTGTCAACTTCTTTGTCTTTCCTTAGGATAGGAAGGTTGTTGATCTTCTTGAGGGCCATATCTTCGTCGAAGGTGACATCATGACTTATCTCATCTTCCTTTTGACCAACCACATAAATTCTATATCCTTTATAATTTTCACTATAGCCCATAAAGATTCCTTTCTTCCCAGATGCACCCAATTTGCTTCTTTTCTCTTTCGGCACATGAAAATATACGAGACTTCCAAAAATTCTAAAATCGGGTTTCTTACCAGTGAACATTTCTTCGGGAGCCTTGGAGTCCAATGCTTGATGGGGGTATCGGCAAACATACACGACAGTATTTGCAGCTTCAACCCATAGGAACTTCGGAAGGCCTTAATCATGAAGCATGGTACGAATTGCTTCTACAATAGAGCGATTCTTCCTTTCAGCCACACCATTTTGCTCAGGAGTGTATGGCATTGTAGTCTCCCTCTTAATGCCAGCTTCTCTGCAATAATCTTGGAATTCATTGGATTCGTACTCGGTCCCATTATCAGTCTTCATATCTTGATTTTCTTCTCGGATTGGTTTTCGATCAAGGCTTTGAAATGTCGAAACCAGGTGAGCACTTCATCCTTCTTCTTCAAGAAGTAGATCCAGGGCTTGCGAGAATAATCATTTGTAAAGGTGAGATAATATAAGTATCCTCCCAAAGAGTTTACGGGCATCATATCAGATATATCAGAGTGGATCAATTGCAATATATCTGTGTCCTTGCTATTACTTGAGGGGAATGGTCCCCTTGTAAGTTTTCCTTCGGCATATCCCTGACATACACCTTCATGCTCTACTTTGAACTAGGGCATACCTGTCACCATCTTTCTCACATCGGGTAGGGCCTTATAGTAAAGATGGGAAAACCTCCGGTGCCATAGTTCAGATTGTAGAGATGTGTTGCAAGACATGGCTCCCAATGGACTTCCTTCAACTTGATACAAAGTGTCAACCCTGAACCCAAGAGTAAAAACATCTTTAAAATTTCTTTTCCAAACACGTATCTTTCCATCGATGAATGCCACCTTGAATCCTTTGTCCCCCATGGTTGAAATGGACACCAAATTCTTCTTGAGATCATGTACATATAGTACTTCTTGCAAATGAATAGTGTTACCTTGATGCAATTGAAGGGTAACATTCCCTAAGCCCTTCACGAGATAGGTGGCATCATCTCCAAGTATGATCTCCAATTTTGTCTCTTCTATCAGATTAGAGAGGGCTTCCTTGTATCCGGTGAAGTGCCTTGAGGCATCACTATCAATTAGCTAATTTCCCAAAGTGTTCGGAGGAGAGGTAGTGAGAGGGCCGATATAAGATAATGCTCTTTTCGCTTATTGTTAACAACATTTGATTCTTCATACTGGAGTTCCTTGATTTCTTGGAGGGTCGACCATTTCCTTGATGTCCCGCATTCCTCTTTCCTTGGCTATTGGACCTGCCATTCCTTTGATCGTTGTTGTTGAAGTTGCCCCTGGAATGATTGTGATCGTCATCATGCGATGTGTCCCTTCTATTTGGACACTCCCTTGCATAGTGGCCAAACTTATTGCAAACAAAGCACATGCCCTTCCTTCCTCCCTTAGATCCAGGCTTTCCATGGAAATGACCTTTAGATCCTGCATTATTTCTCCTTTTGGCATGAGCAGAGAAAGCAGTGGGTTGCTTCTATTAGAAGGCATTTCTTGCTCCACCATTCTCGTTTCTTCTTGAATGCATCTTGACATCAATTCTTCAAACTCTGGAATTCGATCATTGTTGAGGACAGAGTCCTCCAAGGGTGGTGAGAGTAAGTTCCCTGTCAGGAATGGCTTCTCCAATCGAGAGTAGATCATTCTTGATCTCAGTAATTCTAAAGAAATAGGATTGAATATCCTCGTCCTTGCCCTTCTTAATATCCTTCAACCTATTCTTGAGAAATAGAATTTGATTAGCGTTACTAACCTTGAACATGCCAACCAACCTGTTGTAGATCTCCTTAAAGGTCTTCAATTCAGAGATATAGGTCACCAGATGCTTGTCAATGGAATCCTTGATAATCTTCTTTGCTTTGACTTTAGCCCTATTGTACTTGGTCTTCGTAGCAGCCGATGCATTTGAAGGAGGTTTAGGGATTTTACCTTGCACATAGTCCATCACTTCTTTTTCTTCCAAGATCAAATCAAGAGACATCTTCCATCCATGATAGTCAGATTTATCATGGAGCTTGTCTTCAACCGGGAAGTAGGATGAGGAACCCATTGAACCTTTTGTCCTTGTCCATCTGTTTTTGGTGATTGCTCTTTCACTCTTGCTTGGGATTTGTCTTCACCTTAGCTCTGATACCATGTTAATTTTAGGCAACGATGGTATGTTCTATGCTTTAGAGCAAGTTTACTTCAATTTCTTTATTAGCCCAGTATCAATATTCAGATTAGCAATCACATCAACATGTAGTAAAATGCAGATAGAACATAAACATAAACAGTAAAAGACAAGCCAAGACAAGAGGACACAAGATGTGGCACTAGCTAGGGACAAACCCCAATGTGGGGAAACCCTTGATCAAATCTTCTTTTAGTCTTCAATAGTTCAGTAGAGAGAGATAGTACAATTTACAAATCTGATAATTTATAACAGCAACAAAAGAGCCCTAACCAGAAAAGTCAACGTTGGTCAACAGGGTAGATTTGACCTTCAACAAATCGGTCAACTTCAGTCAACTTCGACCTCCAAACAACAAGATAAAATAGCCGTCAAAATAGTCAAATTCAGCCCAGTCAAAGTCTGGTCAAACAACCCACCTGCGGTCAGCCCTAACTGTGGTCAATGTTGGTCAACAATCAACGTTTAGCCTCGATTTCTGTGCCTAGAAATTCGGCCTGCCCAAACCGAGATAGCCCTCATAAAAGCACAATCAAAGGAGGTCAATGCATGCTAGTCAACGCTTGGTCAATTTGTCCAGAAATTTGGTCTCTTGAAATCTCGGCCTCCTGAAATTTCGCTCTCCTGAAATTTCGGACGTGTGGAGAGAGAGAGGCCCAAAAATCCGTACACAATCAATGAGGAGAGAGAGAGAGAGAAGTGTGAAGACGAGTGTGTCCAAATGAGGCTAAGTCACCTTCTATTTATATGCAACGTTGAGGATGAATAGATGTGATTGTTGGGCTTCTGAGCCTACATAAGTTTGCTGGCCGGCCTTGATAATTTGACCATAATCAAAATAAATTCATAACTTCATTTGTACATGTCAGAATCGGATGATCTTTAGATCAATCCTACACCTCTCAGAGAGAGGAACCCAATAAAAATATCAGCTATCATAAATAAGATGACCCATGTGGAGTTTGGCCCTACTTGCCAATTTTAACAATAGTTTATGCAATACTTGTAGGACAAGATATAAAGAATATATCAACAACTAAAGTAAAAGGACATGAATCTTAAAGAAAGATTGTAAGCAAACTTCAATTAAGATGCATGGATAGAAAGAAAATATACGTTATCAATTGCGAATTAGTTCTCAACTAACAACGATCATGAAAGCATAACTCAACAAACAATCTTGATAAGATGTGAGTCTTAAATCAATGAAATAGTTCATTAACTGTCAACAAAAGAATAACAATCACACACCCTTCAATCACCACAAGAGTAGTCTTACAATGCTCAACAATACATGGAGTCCCATCTAGTATGTGGGCTCGACTCCCAACATGGTTGATTGAAAAAGGTTTTGGACGAGATGAGCAAGAGTAGAGAAACTTGATAACACTTTCGGTAAAAAAAAGGTTAGAATAATTTGGGATAGGAGGGCCATCTAGTATGTGGCCCTGTTACAATCTAGCATGGGTCCTAGGAGGGGTTCCAAAGGCGCAACTACTGGACCAAGTAGCAACAATGGTACAAGGACCCACTGTCACCGCAGTCAATGTCCCATGCTCTTTACGGACTTTCACCGATGGGAGGAGCCCCAGTATAAGGAAATCATTAGGAATGATGAATCAATGATAGGATAGGTAGTGATTTCAAGGGCCCATTCAAAAGAGAGACTCAAATAATAGGGCTTACTTGCTTTAGAAGCAAGGTGAAGAGCTCTCTAAGAATGGTTCAAGGGAGGCTTAGACCTAGGGATTAGGGGTATTCCTTAATGAGGGATTCCCTAGACCTAAGACTCCTTTTTAGAAACAAGGTTTCCAAGTGGCCTTGTAAGAAAAGTTATGATGGAGATATTGGACCACAAGGAAACCCAAGGGCCCCCAAGCAAGAGCTACAGTTTAAGGCGAATCTTCAAACAAAGAGCCTAGGTCAAGCAAGGGGGAAGAAGGGATCAATGATAGATGAACTTCCTTTGAGTTTTCAAGAATAGGAGATTCCTTAGAATGACTCTAACCTAGAAGATCATAAATCCAAATGATTTTGGAGCTACGGCTTGGTGTTTCCCACAAATCGATCGTGGGATTGGCATCAAACTTGGAGGGCCAGTGGGAGACACCTCAATATAGTTCCTTGCCAATTTGCTTTGCAAATTGATGGCTCAAATGGAATTCGTTGGATGCCCTAGCTCGGTCATCCAGGATTAGGGCAAAAAAATTGTATGAAAAGGAAATATTTAGGGTGATCATCAAGGATTCAAAAAAGTGCCTAGCTTGTTGAAGGATCAAGGGTAGTGATGTATAATAGGATTCTTCTAAACTTGATAACAATTTGTGAAGCACTTTTACAATTTATCTTAGTTTGATCTTCTTCTTATTATTAGTGTGCGTGTTTACTTCATCAAACTGCTACCAAGACAAAGAAACAAGAACATAAGATATTTGCTCTTTGCCAGGGCCAAAACCTCTCTCTCTTAGAGAGGAAAACCCTTTCGTAAATTTCTCTTATTGAAGCTTCTTATTGATCAATGCCAAACCCTAGACCCTTAACTAGAATATCCTCCATGCACAAGTCCTTCCTCCTTCCTGCACTTGCTCCCTAACACATAGTCCTTCTTCTTTCGGCACTTCATTCTCCTTCTTCTGGCACTTTGCTCTTCTTACAATTGTTGGTAGTCCTTGTTGTACTTGCCCTAGCAGAGATACTTATCCTTGGTCTCTAGTGAAGCCCTTCACTAATGATGATTTCTTCCTTCTTCTTGACCAACCAAGCTCCTTCTTCAATGTGTAGGTATAGACTTGATATAACTGTTCTGTAGCCCTAAATTCTCGCACGTGTGGGAGGTTTAGTCGTGTAATTGGTTCCTTTCTCTTTCTTCACTCTAGTGGGAGGTCTAGTAGGCCTAATTTTCAAGCCCAAACCAAGATGAATATATGATTGTGATTTTGCTGCTGATATAACAACAGACTGCCCTCCTTTTTCTCGGACGTGTGACTGTACTTTGCCCTAGAAATAGTCCCAAAAATTTGCTTTTCTTCCTTCTTTCTTTGCTGCATTTGGAGACCCCTTAAACTTCGTCCTTCTTCACTTTTCCTTGACTTCTCTTGCTCGCTGATTTCAGAGGTGAGTATTGGTCATTATGAGGGAGTGGACAACCTCTATATATAGAACACTGTCCCTCCTTTAGGCCGACTTGAGGCCGACTTGTTGACTGGAGGTTGAATTGGTGTTTCTTCATCATTTTTGCTGCTAGGAGGATGTCGTTGCATGGAGAGGACTTAACTTTGCTTGGAGATATTTCCTTTGACTCTTATGTAAGTTTATACATAGTGTAACATGCCCTTAAGGGTCTTCAATAAATACATTGACTCTTTGACTTCCTAGAAGCACTTAAATATGTTCTTGACCTACTTCAATGAGCAAGAAACTCATTGATAAATATAACAAAAATAATATTTCTTTTCTTGAATAAATACAAATATCAAAAGTACATTTATGAAGACCTAACCTAGTTACACTTTCTTCAACGCTCCCTCTTAACTAGGGAGGTATTCATAAATCATTACAAGGTGTTTGGCTATTGTTTAATCTTGAAGAATTCACATAAGAGAAATCGGATTGGAAATCCATCTATTATAGCATCATAGTAACCAACATTGTCCATAGCAAGGCCGTGACTAACAACTCTAGCTCTCATTAGATCAAAGCACAATGTTGGCGAGACCAATGACTTATAGACACCTTAGTTATCGTCTCTCAAGGTACATACCCACCCGGGTGTTCATTGAGTATGACCATCTAGGACTATTCTTGTCTTGGGTTCCCAACCCTCAAAGAATATTGGTCCTCTTGCCTACTTTTGTCTTGGATGCCCTACACACCATCAGAGAGTATTGGATGCCAGATGATTACCCAATCCTTCCATCCTTTCTTCCCAAGTGAAGACAAGAATGTTGTGTCTATCTCTTCCTCTCAACTGAGGAAGATATGCCCAAGTATCCTTTGACAAGGTACTTGTCCAAGTTCCTTTGTAATTGGGAACTTGTTATAACTCCTTCTTATCTAGGGACTTGTCCATTCATCAACAAGTTATTCTTCTTGGGTCCTTCAGCTGCGTGATCTCCTTCTTTGATGTCATGAATTCTTTGTTCTAACTTCTTCTTGGTAGGGCATCGACCATCGATCACTTTCCTTCTTGGCTTGTCATGTCATTGTTTCTTCGTGGAAAGTGTCGTTGTAGATGTGTGTCAGGTTCTTTCATCATCTGGCTACTTCTTTGTCATCTGTCTATGCTTTTAGAATACTTATCACATAGATGCTTAGTTGGACTTGCTTGTTTCCATGCTTCGATTTGGTAGCCCTTCATGACTTCATCTTGACTTGCCTTCAACATTAGATAGTGCTTTTGTTAGATGGCCTCTTCATCATGACATCTTCGTAGAGTTGAATAAAATATTTGCACCTTAATATCTCCAAGGAATTCATAGGTGTCAAGGGTCCTTTGATCTTTTTCTTCCTTTGTCAGAGTTGTCATGCCTTCTTTCAGGAGATGTCTTTAATGGATCTTGTCGGATAGTGATTCCTTATGACCATGGTGTTCTTCACATGCTTGATATCTTTCTTCATTTGCTTCTTCTTGAGTTGTTTAGATAACAACCTTATACTTCCCCATCAGAGCACTTTCTTCTTTTCTTGCTTACTTGAACTACTCAACATTTCTTCTTCACATGTCTTTTAGTTAGCAATCTTGTACTCCTTAGGAGAGTATTTTCTTCTTCATTTGCTTCATGGAGTAGTCAACAACCTTATGCTTCTTACGTGTAGCACTTCTTTTGTTGACTTGTACATGCTCTTGAGTATGTCTTCGGTGAAAGAGATCTTTTTGTACTTGATCATGTCTTAGATCTATTCCCATGACTTTAATGATATATAAGATGACATGACTTTACCTTTTAGTGCATACATACCTCATCTTGATTCTACTTTGATCATCTCGGCTTCATTTGATGGTCCTTCTTGATTGATGTAGCCCTTCTTTGCTTCATCCATTCTTGCCTGCACATCATTCTTCCTTGTATTCCATGAATGGAATTCTTGTTGACACATCTGCTCTTATTAATGAACCTTCTTTTGAAGATTCTTGTCATAGGATCTTGTAGTTCCTCATCCAACAAATGTCTCTTTCTTTTGATGATGGTGGCCTTCTAGGATTTACAATCATGATCACTTATTCTTTTATCATGGATGGGGGTTTATAATGGTATGCTCCTTCTATATGAATAGCTTGAGCTATATGTACACTATGTTCCTATATTCTAGAAGATATTTCTAACCATGCATTTTGTTCTATTTCTAAATGCTCCTTCTACATAAGTATGCATAAGTATTTTGAAGTCTATGTACATCATGATTCTAGATTCTAAAAGATGTTTCTAGCCATGCATTTTTATTCTATTCCTACATGCTCTTATATTACTCAAAACTTTGAAAGAAGACTTTAAGTAAAGAACTAGACTTAGTCATAGTAGAGATCCGAAGGGTCTTCCTTCTTTTGCTTCTTGTCTTCTTCTTTCACCTCTTGAGTCATGTGAGCTTCTTCCCTTTTTCTTTTGTTGTAGTTGTCCTTCTTAAGTTTTGGACAATTCCTTTTGTAGTGTCCATATTCTTGGCAGCATCCAAAGCATTAGATTTTGGACATATCTCTATTGTTTGTTCTTCGTGGACTAAATTTGTCAAATTTTCCCTTTTTCTTGGCCATGGTTGCAAATGTTTGCTCCTTTGATCCCACATCCTCTTTTGCTTTGAGTTTAGTTTCGTCTATCTTGCATAGAGACCATAATTCACTTAGTGGGGTAGCTTCCTTCTTGGCATATATGCTTGATGTGAAGTTGCCCCAATCCTCAGGTAGAGCATTGAGTACTACGGTTGTCATTTCTCTGTTAGACATGTCTTATCCCAACTCTTGAAGTTGATCCCTCATCTCAGAGATCTTCATGAAATATGGAGCTAGTCCTTCCTTTGATATCTTCATCTTATACAAATCATTTCGAAGAGATATCACTTCTCCAACTGTGCTTACTGAGAATAGTTCTATTAGCTTGTCATAGATTTCTTTTGATGTTTCAAGTTTGGAGACATAAGGAATGAGAGTCTTTGATGGATTCTATTAGAATCCTTTGAGTGCTTGTCTCATCCTTATTGTACTTGGCTAAGGCTTGAGTTTGTTCCTTAGCAGGGATAGTGATATTCCCTTTGATGTGTTCTAAAAGTTCATTCTCCTTGAGAAGTAAATCAATCCTCTTCTTCCATGCAAGGAAGTTAGTGGTCCCAATCAATTTATTGCTTTCCTTGCAAAAAGACATTGATGTATAATCAGAAGGGGACATATACTTACTTGATAAAGTTTGAGATGTAGTGGACTTGCTTTCTTCTTGAAGATTTGATGGCTTGCCTTCCTTGGATCTTGATGTTCTTCAAGTTGCTTTCTTCAAATGGACTTGATTAATTGCTTGATAACTTGGCTTGTAGTGCTTTTTCATTTTGAAGATGGTGTGGCTTGATGTAGGTCCCTCCTTGATTTGCTCTTCTTGTAGGTGCCTTTATACAAAAGGCTTCTCCTTTTGCTTTGTAGTCTTCTTGTAGTCCTTTCTTGTCTTTGATGAGATTGAGACTTCTTGGCTTGATGCTTCAACTTTTGTAGATGTCCTTCCTTGATGAGTGTTCTTGAGATGCCCTTTTCTTGATGTGTCACCTAAGCTCTGAAACCATGTTGAAGAATCAAGGGCAGTTATGTGTAATAGGATTCTTCTAAACTTGATAACAATTTGTGAAGCACTTTTACAATTTATCTTAGCTTGATCTTTTTCTTCTTATTAATGTGTGTGCGTACTTCATCAAACTGCTACGAAAACATAAGAAACAAGAACACAAGATATTGCCTTTCTGCCAGGGCCAAACTCTTAGAGAGGAAAACCCTTCTGTAAATTTCTCTTATTGAAGCTTCTTATTGATCAATGCCAAACCCTAAACCCTTAACTAGAATATCCTTCCTCTGTCCTGCACTTTGTTCCCCGACACTTAGTCCTCCTTATTCCGACACTTCGTTCTCCTTTTTTCTGTACTTTTCTCTTCTTACAATTGTTGGTAGTCCTTGTTGTACTTTCCCTAGAAGAGACACTTATTCTTGGTCTCTAGTGAAGCCCTTCACTAATGATGATTTCTTCCTTCTTGATCAACTGAGCTCCTTCTTCAATGTGTAGGTACAGACTTGATATGAAAGTTCTGTAGCCCTAAATTCTCGCATGTGTGGGAGCTTTAGTAGTATATTTGGTTCCTTTCTCCTTTGTATGAGAGAGTCTCTTCTTCGCTCTAGTGGGAGGCCTTGTAGGCCTAAGTTTCACGCCCAAACCAAGATGAATATATGACTGTGATTTTGCTGCTGATATAACCGCAGACTGTGCTCCTTTTTCTCGCATGTGTGTCTGTACTTTTCCCTAGAAACATTCCCAAAACTTCTCTTTTCTTCCTTCATTCTTCGCTGCACTTGGAGACCCCTTAAACTTTGTCCTTCATCACTTTTCCTTGACTTCTCTTGCTCGCTGATTTCAGAGGTGAGTATTGGTCGTTATGAGGGAGTGGACAACCTCTATATATAGAGGATTGTCCCTCCTTTAGGTTGACTTGTTGACTGTAGGTCCACTTGGTGTTTCTTCATCATTTTCGCTACTAGAAGGATGTCGTTGCATGTAGAGGACTTGACTTTGCTTGGAGATACTTCCTTTGACTCTTATACAAGTCTATACATAGTATAACATGCCCTTAAGGGTCTTCGATAAATACATCGACTCTTTGACTTTCTAGAAGCACTTAAATATGTGCTTGACCTACTTCAATGAGAAAGAAACTCATTGATAAATATAACAAAAATAATATTTCTTTTCTTGAATTAATACAAATATCAAAAGTACATTTATGAAGACCTAACCTAGTTACACTTTCTTCAACATAGCCAATTGTGGAGAATGGAGTCAAAGTGATTTTCATTAGGAATTTTTCTCTTTCAAGGAGCCTAGTTGCAACTTCGCATGCCTTAGAGAAGAAACTACAAGGTCACAACAAGGATTTATACTTTGACTGGTCATTTGGTGGAGTTTCAAGGTGTAAAGAGTTAACCCACCCTAGGAATGATTCGATCTTCTTGCCAAGATGAATGACATATGCATCGAGCCAAGATTACCAAGTGTTTTAAGAATTTCGCATCACAATGAGGGCACAAAAATAACCATGGCAATAACGTTCCATACATTAGACATTGAACATGTAAAATTTCGCATGAAAAGAGTACTTACAAGATAAGAAGATTATTTCCATCCATTAGAATTGCAAGAGTGAAGCTCCAAGATAAGAAGGGATGTATCCAAACATCAAAATGCTTCAATTAATCTCCAATTCATCCATCAATAGCAGGTTCGAAATATTTTCTCCAAAGAGATACAAATCCAAGTGATGATGAGAGATCAAATGAACCTCTCTCATATTTATATGATCCTTCAAGGGATTCAAATGGCTTAATTATACCTAATAATACCCCTACAATAAAAATAATGTGCAAAATAACATCCCTTTGGTGACAATCCCACCAAATAGCTCCATAATATGAAAAATAAGCCTCTCGAGAGGGCCGAAATGATAATGCAATAGCTAGGAGGGTTGTTGAAAGGCCTAGTGAAGTCCCTCATATGCCATAATGAATAGGAGGGCTCCAATTACAGTGATGAAGGGGGTTGCCCCTTAATCTCCAAGCAAATGACCTGTGGTGCTCCCAAGTGGTTTTGGGGGCACAAAAGCATCCTCATGGGTCTCCAGCTGAATTGAACAAGAATGTATCCCATCTGTTAGGGATGTAACAATGATGCAAGGTCTCCCTTGTCTCCCATGGTGAGACAAAATCCCATATGGCCCTGGATCAATTGCCAAGGGTGTGGTGCAATTGTCCAACTGGCGGGGAAAAGTGGTCCAAGTATATCATCATCTTCAAATAAGTCGGACACGAGTGAGCAATGAATGGTGTTGAAGGATCCCATGGCATGGCTATCTGCTCTTTCTGCTATAGTGGAGTCTCATGGCTCTCAACGCACACCCTACAAACACCAATATGACCCTCTGTTAGGCTTGGATCCTGAGACCAAACCCCAAAATGAAGACCCACTTGCAATCCTGTTTAAGATCCAATGGATCTCCTCACCTTGCAGTACAACAGTTCATTAGTGCAATTAAGTAAATGGGCTTACAAATTATGGAACCAAGTGGGCACTTCATAGTGGCATGCCCTTCCATAATGGGCTTTAGAGTGTACAGGTGTATCCAAGTTAAAGAAAGAGGTTAATTAAGGACCCTATTAGGTGGTTTCAACCTCTAAGGGAGTGACAGGTCCATGATACATTTGTCATATGGCTGATGTCATGTGATATAACGATGGAACAAAGTGGGGCATGAGGGAAGGCTCCAGACCACATGCCATGGTATAAGGGTAGCTATGATGAGGGAAGCCTACACTTGGGTGTATAGATGTAGGAGGGAGCAATTGTGGTACATGAGTTACCCCGACCTTTGTTTTTCCACCCTTCTTCATATGCCTTTTGCCTTTTATTGATTTTTCTTTTATAACTGCTTGGGGCTCCAGGGGATGAGACCATGATATGAATGATAAGCAGTGAATACCCTGTTTAAGATTGGGCAATTTATTGCCCACCAGGGGTTGGGACAATCATGGGTTCCTTAATGATGCAAAGGGTTCATACAGGGGCCCTAGAAATCAGGGTGATGGCCATAATGGTAAGGGGTAAAGCTCATGTTGGCTTTTGCCCAAGTGCTAAATTTGTACATCGCGACCATATTTTGCATTTTATGGTACATTTCCTGTTGAGAGTGGCCAAGTTATGCTTTTTAGTTTCCTTTTCACTGCATCAACCTTTGGGGCATCATTTTAGGCCCGACCCAAGGTTTGGACAAGGGGAGGGGGAGGCTAACTCGTTGGGGACCCAACGGACAAATGTGGACTGAGATGGGAGATATGTGAAAAAGGAGTTATAATGAGCAGAGGGGAGTGATGTATGTGGTGTCAGGAAGCAGGACCACACATCCAAAATCCGGATTTCCTATGTCGTGCAACCCCTAAAGCTAGTAGCCAATAGAGGAGATTCCATGGGACTAGGATACAAGGTTAACCACAAAGTTGGAGAAGGGGACAAGATTACAAACTGTGCCCATTCTTTACGCCGAATACCCCTACTAATCCATGCCCATAAGTGTCCATAATAAGTAAACAAAAATACCCAACTACATAATGAAAGCCATACCTTCGGGTTTGGAAGGCCCACCTTAAAACATATGTTCATGAGAGATGGGTGAGGGTGCATAATGGTTGGATCAGGTGGCAGAGATGATGGCACATTGAGCTATTTGGTGGCAACCGGCTGAAGACAATCTAGGAGAAAAATTTCTCCTATAGGTGTCACCCACAAGTAGTGGGTGACATCTTTCTCCAACTGGGACATGATCTCTCATTAGAGTGCATGAACGTACTTGAACGGGGAGGTCATGAGAACACTAGCAATCTCTTGGGATCGTAGACCTGTTACTTGTGCATCAAAGACTAAGCACACGAGGTAACATGTTTTCGCGGCAACTTATGATCGCCCATGCTTGTATTAGGCCATATTCATAAAAATCAACAAGAAATAAAATTTTACTCTAGATGCAATTCTAATCTAAATGCACCTCATCTAGCATGATAAAAGCATATGATGCTAGTTCTAATGCAAAAAATAGCATGCAATGCATCCTACTCTAACATGCATATTACATTATGGAAGTGGTAAGTGTAATCATAAATCCAATGCAACCAACATGTCAATTGATCGGTATAAGAACACTTCTATGATTATTCATGCAACACATGCAAAAGTAAAAATGGGAAGGATAATATGAGGGATTATGAGGGCCGGAGGTGGGAAAATAAGAGACCCATATGTCATGGAAAGGAAAATGGAAGATACCATCTGACTGGACCGAATTTGCCCTTCTAACCGGAAAACGGAAATGTCAATAATCAAATACATGAACCTTCGATGAAGGACTATCTTAGGTCTATCATCCTCCAGATGGGAAGGAGTGAATGGCTCAGACACATTTAAGATGATATCATCTTGATTATTGGGAAAACAACAGGGGAACCATCATTATACCTAGGGAAGAACCATGATTCTCCACTTTTCATAGGGGAAACCATTTTTCTTCAAAACTAGGAAAATGAACTTCATCACAAACATCCATTTTCGGTCCAGGAACACAACAAGGGGAGGACTACTCAAACATGAAGAAAAACCCTTTATCAATGGCATGGCTAAATGAAGCATCTTCCTTAATCCCCTTTTTACAAGGGCTATTGGGATTATCCATAATGGTGGAAAGCTCCTCTTGACCGAATTGTTTTCACCTTGAAACATAAAGAAGAGACCTTTCTAATCATTAGGAAGGGATTCATAGGAACCAACCTTGTCAATTGGAAGGGGTAAAATATTTTATTTTTCCTTAGGTTCATTGTTATGGACTTGATACACTATGGGGCCCTCATAATCATACCCAATTCCCCAATCAACAACCCAAAAATCACCCATAGATTCTTTATCCAATAGATGAACACGATCCTCCTTAGAATCATCCCATTCTTCACTATGTATTTGATGTTGGCTAAGCTACAAATCTTCCTCTTCCTTGTTAGGTAGAGAGTATTCTTCTTCCTTTTTCTTTTCTTGGAGAATATCACCCAAGATATTTACTACATAGTCTTGGTAGTATGCTTCTAGAAGGAGGGCATTTGTAGGGTTCCTATTATATTCACATTTCATATAATAGAGCCACTCGGCTTGCTCATATAAGTGGGAGAAAACCTCCTTGATGTTATATGTTGCCATAAGTTGCTTGCAAGACTTGCCAAATTCCACCATTCTTTCTTGCAATACCTTGAGACTCTCAGGATCAAAATCTTCTTCATCATTTTGGGAGGACTTGCTTTCTAACTCATGAGTCTCTTTTTCAGCACAATCCTCAAATTCTGCATCAATAACTTGATCTTGAAGATTTAGAGAAGAATCAGGGCACTCTTCTTCAAGCACACAACCATATTCATTAATGCCCTCCTCCTGGAGGGCCATATCCAACATTTGGCATATGTTTTTACTCGTTTGCAAATTAGGCCTTTTATGCAAAAGGAAGTGCAAAACTAATATTGAGAGAGAAGAAATGCTTTTAGGTTCACATAATTCAATCCAATTGGTATATGGGGCAATGGATAGGACAAACAATTCCATTTGGTCACAAGGTTTAGTTATATTTTTCCTTGAAGCATACCTTATGAACCTTACAATGTGATTAACTGCAGAATGCATATCCCCATCAAACATAGGCATATTCTTCATGCATTACAAAGTGGGATACTGCGGAGCCCCTATCATATCTAGGGAGGGAATATATGTGGTTAACATGTTGCTGGGATCTTAATGATATGGGAGTTGCTAGGGTGAATGAAATTGCCTTGACAAATGCTTGCTTCACCCTTCAAGCATTGACTTTGAAGTTCAATGAAGAACTAGGGTTTCGTTCTTCCATTGGAGTCGCCAAGAATGATATGTCAATATTGTCATATGGGCAACAAGATACACGTTTCGTGTCCCTGAAAATGACACCAAAAATATTACTGCTCAATCTAGTAGGTGTTCTAGGAGGAGTTCCTGTTGATAGGTGGTTGTCATTGATGTCAACCCAAACAACACCCAGAGCGACCCCGATCTTCGATGGCAAATTTGACATGGAAATTCATGGAATCTCGTGTCAGGATCCTTCTAGATAGATTCTCCTCTATGATATGTTTCTGTTGATATGTGTGGTACGTCCCATGGTTCCTTTTGGTTTGAGAGAAAATTGAGTTTGAAGTTGAAGACCCAGTTTTGTGGGCTAAAACCCCAAGGGTAGAGACATGACACCTTATTCACCAACAGTTTCAAATATATGACATGGATTCTCGCCAGAATCTCATTGTGTATAAGTTGAATAAACTTCAAGAACCAAAGGCAATAAACCAATCACTGACTTCATAACCTTGGTAGGACCATATGCATTAAGCCAATCATTGATTTCACATTTCTATTGGAATTTCTAAGCCTAACTGTTAGAAACCCTTCATGTACTTTTCTGATTTATTTCTGCCTACTTGTTCTAATTAATTAACAAGTTATTTACTATAAAAATACTGAAAATAAATACAAGTACATGCTCAGCACATTATAGATCATCAACTTAAGGAAACAAAACAAGCACACAAGTGACACCGTTGTTTTTGGACCAATGTCCCCAGAAAAACCCAATGCGGGAAAACCGGTGCAACTATCTGAGGGTTTTAATTATTAAGCAGTTTCAGAATACAATCTGGGTGCCAAAACCGGCTCACCCAACAGAGAATAATCTCGGCAGCTGCCCTACGAAAACCCCATCATCAGCCTCTAGGGATTGCGTCAGGGCTTTTTGGCCCAGTGTCTACCCAACATCACCCTAGCTCGCCCGGCATCAGCCTCTGGAGGCACTGCGTCAGCCCTTAGAGCCTTTGCGTCACCCACGTTAGCTCTCTGAGGCATTGCGCAACTCCTAGCTGCCTCTACGTGAGCCCTGGCTGGCTCTGCGTGAAACTCTAGCTGGCTCTGCGTCCCTCTCTCCCGGCTTCTGTGCTTATCCTCTTGGTACTGTCTCTGCCTCTCTGCTTCTGTATTCACTGCCCCTTAGCTGCAACTCTAATCACTCTTTCGACTTCCTCAACAAACCCTGCCCCAGAAAATCAAAATCTTGATCAATTCGGTGTGTTCTCCAAGTGACCCTCAAGCCTCCTTTTATACTTTTCTCGTTGAAAATTCAACGACTGAGATTAAGTCCCTAATCAATGACTAATATTAACTCTGGCTTGATCCATGACTTTTGGACCCTTCTAACACAATTTTATATTAATTCACATTAATATTTTATTTTCCCTAAGTTTAGACTTAGGGACTCCATTAAAGATATTAATTATTTTAATATCTCCCAAGCTGTTTAGAATCCGCCCAAACCATTTCTGGGTATTGGAGATCTCATGTGCTTTAGCCTCTCCACCAATTTTCATGGCTAGAGCACATCCGATGCTACCCCAAATCAACACTCCCTCTTAGCGAAGATTGTTCTTTAGTAATGCTCCTCACTAGGCATCACCCTGATCATCCGACATCGGTCCCTACGCTGATGCTAGGCCTGCTGCCCAACATCCTCTGCACTACTGCATCATGTATTGCTACCCATTGCCCTGCCACTGCCATTGCCACTGTTGCATCTGTACGACAGCTCCCTCTGCATCTGTGTTGCTGTCCATGGCCTTGCCACTGCCACTGCTGCATCTGCATTGCAACCCCTCTCATCATGCTGCATCGCGCTACCTATAACATTGCCACTACTAACTGCTGCACTACAACTCAGCCATTGAGAAGTAAGTAACTGATCTCCCAACTCTGACATCTCCGTCAGGCTAGAAACACTACTGATGCTGAAGCTCCCTCTGTCACTAACAAGTGCTCCCTCTCTGACCTCTGCGTTGCTGCCACAACTCTGTGCATCTCGCACTGCTGCCTCACACTATACTGGGACTCCTGCATTGTAGCTCCCTCTCTCGCTTCATCCGCATCCGTCTCTACCGACATCCGCCAGTCCTACTACTCCTCTTCGGGGCTCCCGTAGCAAGGTATAATCCAAGAGGTTGGGTATCTCGAGGATCCTGCCCCTCATCGCTTGTAGTCCGTCTGACTACAGCTCGATGTCTCCCCACTTCTGCTCAAGTGGCATGTGAGAACTCATGGAACAGTGATCATCTATCTCCACTTCCTTCTTTGCCCTTGCTGGTGCAGCCTTGGTCTCGGAAGCCCCTCCTTTGCTTTTCTTCCTCGGACACTGGCTCACATAGTGACCCAGTTCCCCACAGTTGAAGCATTTGATCTTGGAGAGGTCCTTCTTCTTCTGTTTCTCCTGCTTTCCCTCAAATGCTAGGGCATCATCCTTGTCTTCCTCCTTGATTCTGATCCCCTTGCCGCTGCTTCCCGCCTTGCTTAGCCTTTTGATCTCTTCTTGGCAAAGAGCAACCCACATTTCCTCCCAATTTGGAAGGGTTGCCTTGCGCAGTATGCTCTGGACAAGCACCTCCCAGTCTTCTGAGACAACGTTCAAGGCTGTTCTAACCATCAATTCTTGATCCGTCGTGGCCCCTATGGAAGTCAGCTGATCTCGAATCTCCTTTAATCGACTGAGGAAGGTGTTGATCTGTTCTCCCTTCTGCATCTGGTATGACCGCAACTGATTTTCTAGTAGCATCTTCCTCTGGACGGAAGTATGTTGATACAACTTCTTTAGGGCCTCCCACATCTCATTTGCCGTATTCTTCTCGGTAATGTGTGGTACTACATGGTCCTTTACCCTGTTAAGGATGATTCTCTTGGCCCTCGCCATTGCATCCTCGTACTTATCGTTATTAGCTAGGTCAACTGGGACCGCTATTGTCCTCAAGGCGAAGTGCTTGAGACGGTTCTTGTCTAGAACAGATAAGATTCTAGCCTTCTAGACTACGAAGTTTGAGGCTCTGTCCAGTCTGTCCTGGTCTCTTACCCTGTTCACTACCATCTCACTGCTCCATTACTTCCCTTTTGGAAGTTCTCGGTGTGACTCCTTCTGAGCCTCAATTTCCCTTCTAGAAACCCCTCTGCCAATGTCGAGATGCCCCCACTCCGATCCTTAGTGTATTTGCACCACTGATCTGGATTTCTTAGCTAGAAATCCTCGGTAGCAACTCCCTCCTCCTTGGTCTTGCCTTATTAGGTATTGTTTTGACTACAGTACCCCACCAACTTCACTCTGCAACTTACCCACAACCTCCTATGCCCTAGCAAACTGAAGGTTAGAGCTTCTAGGCTCTGCGCAATCCCGACACCAGCAAAATACCCACCTCCTAGCCGCGGGTGTCAATCCTTCTTGACTGAGAAAGATGACCGGGCATTGCGTAGGTCGAGTTTGCTCCCCTTTGCCACTGCGCTGATCCTCTTCTCGGCTCAAACTTGATGACGTAGGCACTGCGTCACGCCTTCCTTGCTGCTTCTCTGCTAGGAATAGCTTTTGTCACTCGTGACAACTATTTTTGTTGCTGCTGCTCTGCTCGGCTGATGCCCTTGGTTCTCCTGTGATCTGCAACCACTCTCTGATACCATGTTGGAATTTCTAAGTCTAACTGTTAGAAACCCTTCATGTACTCTTCTGATTTATTTCTGCCTACTTGTTTTGATTAATTAACAAGTTATTTACCATGTAAATACTGAAAATAAATACAAGTGCATGCTTAACATGTTACAGATCATGCTCAACACATTACAGATCATCAACTAAAGGAAACAAAACAAGCACAAAAGTGACACCGTTGTTTTTGACCAATGTCCCCGGAAAAACCCAATGCGGGAAAACCGGTGTAGCTATCTAAGGGTTTTAATTATTAAGCAGTTTCATAATACAATCTGGGTGCCAAAACCAGCTCACCCAACAGAGAATAATCTCAGCAGCTGCCCCATGAAAACCCCAACGTCAGCCTCTAGGGATTGCGTCAGCCCTTTCTAACCTAGCGTCACCCTAGCTCGCTCTGCGTCAGCCCCTGGAGGCACTGCGTTAGCCTTTAGAGCCTCTATGTCGCCCACGCTGACTCTCTGAGGCATTGCATAGCTCTTGGCTGCCTTTGCGTGAGCCTCTGGCTAGCTTTGCATCCCTCTCTCCCGGCTTCTGCGATGATCCTCTTGATACTATCTCTACCTCTCTGCTTATGTATTCACTGCCCCTCAGCTGCAACTTTGATCACTCTTTCGATTTCCTCAGCAAACCTTGCCCTAGGAAAACGAAATCTTGATCAACTCTGTGTGTTCTCCAAGTGACCCTCAAGCCTTCTTTTATACTTTTCTTGTTGACAATTTAACAAGCGAGATTAAGTCCCTAATCAATGGCTAAGAAAAACTCTGGCTTGATCCATGACTTTTGGACCCTTCTAACACAGTTTTATATTAATTCACATTAATATTTTATTTTCCCCAAGTTTAGACTTAGGGACTCTATTAAAAATATTAATTATTTTAATATCTCCCAAACTGTTTAGAATCTGCCAAAACCATTTTTCGGTATTGGAGATCTCATGTGCTTTAGTCTCTCCACCGATTTTCGTTGCTAGAGCACATTCGATGCTACCCCAAATCAACAATTTCTAGTGGAATTGAAAATATTTCTAGACAAATATTAAATTGGGTTATTAAGGGTAATTAATAAGTTTAGTGAAAGGATCATCTTAGCAAACATATTAAATTTAGTTCTACCTCATAAAAAGTATCCCTCCTACCCTAACAACTGCTATCTCTTCCCATAAGGTTCATGATCTCCCTTCCTTAACACACAAGACATAAATAAATAAATTAATGTTATAATATAATTAATTGAAGCCCTCTAATATCTAACGAATGGTCACCTATAGAGCCCCTTTCAATCAAACATTAGCCTATAAAAAGAAACATTACATATCATTCTTAGTTATGCTCTAAAACGAATATCAATTAAAGGACTAGCTTTGAAATATTTTTCACTAACCTTGGGCTACTAACACAAAATTCTGTTGAGGATAAGGTCTGACATTGTGGGTTGTTTGGAGGTTCGTTTCATCACCGATCTGCAATAAAAGGAAGAGCGAGGGTTCTGTATAGAATGTTGGCACAAGTTTATAGACATTGTAAGTATATTTGTCAAAGAAGAGTGAAGGTTCTATGGGAGTATATAGTGTGTTGACACACAAAAGTTAAGCTTTGTTGTACCTTTCGGTCTTCATCTAAGGAGCAAAATTACTACAGAATAAAATTACTCAAGGATCTGAAATCTGTGAAAGTGTAGTGACTATTTACATTAAGTCTTCGACTGTTATCTTGGATGTGTAACAACCCATTTAAAAAAGTTAAAGAATTAATAAAAACAATTAACTAATATAAAGTTGTGAACTTTATATTTGTTATAATATTAATAAATTTTATATTTTATTAATAAACTTTATATTTTATAAATAAATATTAATAAACGTTATATTTCATCAATCAACCTTATATCAAAAAATTATATAAACCAAACTTTATAAATCAAAAAAATTAAAAACCTAAATCCACTAAACTAAACGTAATAAGTATAAAGGCAAAAACCTGTGATTCGTAATAAAGGCGGAAGGAGCTTCTGGTCTGAGGAGGTGGACAGAAGCGTGGCAGTATGGAGGGAGGCGGTGGTTGCAGGCGGGAGGGTGGCCGCCGCCATACCCGTAGCTATAAAATGCTGGAAGGAACAGAAGGCAAGGGGGGAGAAAAACACAGAGGAGGACAGAGAGGGCAGAGAAAGATTAGGAACGAGAGCTTTGATTGACCTGAGGTTCTGGGCACGGGGGCAGTGAGCTTCACAGAAGCTTGCTGGATTGGCTGGGAGGAATTGGTTTCCCAGTAATCGAATCAGCTTCAACAGGAGAACAGGAGCAGACAGCAGATCAGTCGACAGCAGTTCAGGTAGGTATTCATTATTTTTACGGTTCTTGTATTTCAGTTATTCGGTAATACTGGCAGATTCCTGTTTTCGTTAAAACCAAATTTAATTATATATCTTTTTCAGTATGGTCAGGGTTTCGTCTATGTAGAAATTCGGCAAAATTAAGCGGTATGGGGTTTTGCGTGGCTGCTATATGAAATAACTGTGTGCGTTGTGTGCGTTTTAGGTTTTGGTTATAGGGTTGGTAATATTGGGTCGAATAAGTGAAACCGTTCTCACTGTAAATTAAAACAGTACGTTCTAAACCTATTATTTATCCGGGCTGGACCGTGAGTGCCGCAACATTTTTTCGCATGACAAGACGCATTGTTTTGACATCTTTACCTTCCACACACAGAATGACTAGGCCGACGGAAATGTTTCTGATTTTCTCTGTTACCACATATAACCCATTTAACACGGAATGATTCATTATTACGTGGCCCCCACGTCATTTCTTTCGTTTCATCAGTGCGTGGGTTATTTAGGAGTGGTCTAACGCCTAAGAATTAATTGGAAAAGTGGTATTTCCGAATTGGGTTCGGCGCTATGCATCCAAAAGCCAAACGACAGTGTAGTGTAGTAGATGTCAATGGTAAATTTATGTACTGGGATTTGAGGTTTCAAAGATTTCAATGGACAGCAAAATTGATTGGGAATTCGAAGCCTATCCTGAGGTCGGTGACCTTGCTATGGTGCCCGTCTTCGCTGTTATGTTTCCAGTGGCCCGCTTCTTGCTTGACAGATTACTATTTGAGGTAACTTAATTAAGTTTTTTTGGTTTACGTCGTTATAGTTAATCGATTCAAAATCAGGAATTGAACATGGAATCGTTTAAGGTCCATGGCATTCTTCTGTTTTCAATGTTGATGTTGCTCTTGCGTCGTTTTGAGGTGGCCATGGCTATTCTTTTATTGATTTTGCATTCATTTGTGCTATAAAAAAATAACCTTTTATCTCCGTGTTAGTAGGATTCGTACCTCTATCATTGGCAATTGGTGTTGAAGTATTTTTTAACAGAAATAAAACATTTTGTACGGATGAAACATAAGTAAAACATTCTATACCGATTACACATAATTACAGTATTGTCACCCAGTTAATCTCGAAGGTCACTTTGTTGATATTAGGTAAAAGATCAATAACACTAACAAGGTTTAAAAAAAAAATGCCTACCAAGATGTAGTTGTTACACTGGCAGAATAGAATGTAGTTTGTTGGCTTACGATTTCTGCTTACGTACGTTTCATGCTAATATTTACCACTTAGAGTCCTTTTAGTCCTGATTCTGCCTGTGGTATTAAGAAGTTATCATGAATCACAAAGCCAGTTTGTTTGAATTTACATTTTTATATTGTTCAACTTCCTTTTGCTGGTTATAGGACAGTCGCTGCAAGCTGCCTGCAATCAACATAGGTTTCCCTGTGTGGGGAAAGTAAATCTATGGAGCTCTAACTCTTTCAAGTTATCATGTTTCAGATTTGTACCATGTTATGCTAAGTTCTTGGTTATTGCTCTTTTAGATAGGGCATATATAAATCCTTATACAATTTGCAACTCTCCATGAGTTGCAAAGCCCTTATGTTTTGAATCTACTTTTTATGTTGTTTGACTTCTTTTTTTGCTTGTAACAGAACATACACTGCAAGCTACCTGCAATTAGTCTAGGTTTCCTTGTGTGGGGAAAGGCAATTCATGGAGTTCTAGCTCTTTCCAGATAAGGGATTTATAAATTCTTATACAATTTTAAATCTCTTCATCATGTATGGACTGCATCACCATTTTTTTTGGCACTTAGAAAATGCCAATAAGCACCATTAGTATTTCCATTAGGTTACATTGAGTTGGGATTAAAAGTCAGAATCAAAGGGAGACTATTTTGAGCATAAAATAACCAAATCTGTTCTACAAAGTATGCCATCGTTCAATTTATTCTGTAAGAGATTTCTTATAGTCTACTTCAGCACAAGATTGTAGCTGACCATCTGAAACAGACAATATAATTTGGACCCAATTCACTTCCTTTGGTTTATTTGTTAATTATTTTTGTACGTGAGCGTTGAACTGGTTTTACTTTTATGTTGAAATAAACTTCTGACTGAAATAATGTCTACCACCAATGTTTTGTTCTGAAAACAGAGCATCATGCTATTTCTGGACATGTGTTGTGACGTAATCAGACAAGTCATCTTCAAATTATTATTTTATTTTGCAACAATAAAGTGCAATTTTGATTTCTGCCATACTTAAACACTAGCGCTAAGTCCTCTATTTTAGGAAGAATGTGATTCTCAAGAAAAAAGTATGCATTTAAAATTTGCAGAGGATACACTTTATATCACTTCAAACATCATAAGGGAGGATTACTGCTGCTTCTTAGATCCTCAAGAATAAAATGTGTTTGAGAATTTCTGGTGTACCTTCTCAGGTTTCTTGGAGAATTTTGTGCTGTCATGGGAATAGCCTTATGTTGCTGCGGGTGTGTCTTCAATAACTTGAATATATGTCACCTTACAGTCAACTGCCAATTTCTGGTTTCTAGACATAGGATCATTAAACTTGCAGCTAAAAGTTTTCTGCCCAAATGTGATAAAAGCTGAACTTTTGATAGCACAAATTCCTATAAATCATATTACAGTCGAATTGCATTTTGCATCAGCCATCAAAGCATTATGTGCAAATTATAAAGACCACTTTCCAAAGCATCCTTTCGAGAGCAAATTGTACTAATTATATCCCTTTTGATGAAGCCATTTTTTAAACAGAGTGTTGAAATTTGGTACCGGAGGACAGGTGGTTCCCTTAGGCTTTGATCTTTGGCCTAGGGAAAAGTGTCCAAAAAATTTTAATTTTTCTCCTAAAGTGACTTTATAATTTTTATAAAGTTAAAATCTAATTTAAAAGTGACTTTAAGTGATAAAGTTACTAAGTCTAATTTTAAAGTGACTTTTATAAAGTCAATGAAAAATTAGAAAGGAAAAGTGACTTTGGAAATAAATGACTAAGTGGGTCTTTATTAAAGTGGGTGAATTAAAAAATAGAAAGTGAGATTTAAATGTGCATTTAATCTCAGCCATTGATCTAAATCTATCTCAGCCATTGGATTTAGAGATCACCCAAAAGTCACTTGGATCACCCAAAAGTCACTTGGAGTTATATTAAAGGAGGAAAAGGAGGAAAAGATCATTCATTCTTTCATGAGCAGATTGGGAGAAGGAGAGCAAGAGAGCAAGGGAGATTTCTGGACAAGAAGGAGAAAGAGGCAGCAGTTTGGCACACATACCAGGCAGCTCTTCAGCAAAATCAGAACAGCAGAAAGACAAGCAGAACAGCAGCAAGAACAAGCAGAAAAAGCTGATTTTTTTTGCTGAAAACTGAGAAGTTTCCAGGTGGTCCGTTGGGCTGAAAACGGATAAGTTTGCTTGCTGAAAAAAATTATTTTGCTGTAATTTTTTGCTGAAATTTTCTTGCTGTAAAAAGACATTTTTTCAGAAATAAAGAAGAGCTCTCAAACTGGTTTTCCCCAAGAGTTGTAGGGGGTTTTTCCAGGGTCACGTTGACCAAAAATATCAGTGTTTTAATGTGTTTTAATGGCTGTTTATTACTGCTGATTTTTATTTCTGCAATTTCCAGCATTCTGTAAATTTTCCAGAATGTGTTTTCAGCAAATTTATTTTTTCAGCATTGTTGAATGTATGGTTATGGGAAAGAGCATTTAACTACATGGGAGAAATAAGGAGAAACTGAAAACCGGGGTGGGAAAACAGAAATTTTAACATGACTCTTAGAAGTCATGTGGTAGAACACCTGCATCATAATCAATTTGGGTTGTACACCCCCAAGTACACTCTCAACTCGTTGGACAAACGAGGAGCGACAATCCCAACAACCTGGCCTGCTTGTGGGTATGATGCCAAATGGGGTATACTTTGCAAAGACCAAGCAGGGCTCTCCAACCTTATGGGTAACATATAGGGATAACGCCCTATTGTCCAAAGATCCCTTAACCCCAGGAGCCCTCCATCTCAATTCCTCACCCTGGGAGCTCAAACAGGGTAGGAAGAGTTGGCTTAGTGTCCTCGATCAGCGCTGCCCCTTATCCGGAGGGGCTACATCCATCAGGCCAAGTTGTTCTCTAAAAACCAAGAACTTTCTCTTTGATAATGCCTTGGTGAGAATATCTACAATTTGTTCATTTGTCGATATGTGATGGAACTTGACAGCTCCTCTCTGCATCATGTCCCGAATAAAGTGATATCGAATTTCAATATGCTTGGACTTGTCATGGAACACAAGATTCTCTGCCAAACAGATTCCACACTTGTTGTCATAGTATATCACTGTAGTATCTAGAACCTGCTCAAATAGCTCTCCAAAGAGCTTTCTAAACCAAACTACTTTGCAGCTAGCCATGCTAGCAGCAATGTATTTTGCTTCGGCGGTGATCAATGCTACAGACTTTTGTTTCTTGCTCATCCAGGATATCATGGCAGATCCAAGGCTAAAACAACATCCAGATGTACTTTTCCTATCGATAACATTTCTGGCCCAAGCAGCACCATTGTATCCTTGAATCTGAACATTTTCGGCCCAATCAACATCAATGTATCCATGAATTTCGGCAGAATATCTCCAGCCAAGTGTGATCGACCCATGCAAATATCGCAATATGTGTCTAGCAGCTATCCAATGTGTGTGGTGAGGCTCAATCATGAATTGACTCAATGTGTTTACTGCATAGCATGTGTCTGGACGGGTGTTCACAAGGAACATCAGAGCCCCAATCAATTGTCTATACTTGGATGGATTTTCCAAGTCTGGTCCTGCAACATCTCCACACAACTTCTTGAAATTCATTTTAATTGGTGTAACCATGGATTTGCATTCAGTCATTCCAAATCTTTCCAGCAATTTTACAGCGTATTTTCCTTGTGAAAGGAAAATCTCATCAGGGTTTTGCCACACCTCAAGGCCCAAAAAGTAGTACATGAGACCAAAGTCTTTCATCTCAAATTCAAAGGCTAGCTTCCTCTTACATTCGATCATCAAAGCCTCACTAGCTATCAAGAATGGATTGTCAACATATAAAACCAAAATCAATGGCATACCTTGGACTCAATATGGAAAACCGGGAGCTTACAAACCTATCAGCAAGAATATTCGAGCGCAGTGCTGGAACTTCCCGACATGGCCGAGAAGGACAAGGTTTTCAATTTTATTATTGGGTTGAAACATTGGGCTCGTAATGAGGTGAAGAGGCAGAAAATTAGGACGCTTGAAGAGGCCTTCGCTGCGGTTGACAGGCTCGTAGATCATTACGATGAGACTTCTAATGAGAAAAAGAAGTTCGATAAGCCAAAAGAAAAGAAAAAGGAAGACACTCCAAAGGCGGATAATGCTCCAAAGGAGAAGAAACCTTTGAAGTGTTGGTTATGTGCAGGTCCACACACGGTTAAGAACTGCCCTTCTAAACCGAAAGTGGTCGCTGCCGCTCAAGGATCGACATTGCTTCTTGTGAATCCCAGCTTCACTAAGTAATTGTCAATGTGTGCATACCAAGTTTGGGGAGCTTGCTTCAAACCATACAATGCCTTCTTCAACCTACAAACATGTGTTCTTCAATCTCCCACTTCGAATTCTTGTGGTTGTTCAACATATACCTCTTCTTGTAACATGCTATGAAGGAATGTGGTCTTTTCATCCATCTGATGAAGAGTCCATCATTGACTCGCCGCAATGGCAACTATAGAACGAATGGTTGTATATCGAGCCACGGGAGCTAATATGTCATCATAATCTTCTCCCACTTTTTGTGAGAATCCTCGAGCTACAAATCTTGCTTTGTATTTCTCAATGCTGCCATCAATTCCATGTTTGATCTTGAATAGCCATTTTGAAGTCACAACTAACTTCCCTTTCAGTCTAGGTACAACATCCCATACGTCATTTTTCACAATCGATTCATATTCCTCAACCATAGTATACTTCCAAACTTGTTCCTTTACAGCTTCTTTGAATGAGGATGGTTCGGCTTGAATCATAGTGCTCATAGTTGCAACATATCCCTGATACCTGCATGGTTGCTTCCTTTCTCTTAATGATCTACGAATGGGGGCATTCCTTTCAGTATCTTGTAAAGTATCGCGGGGCCAAAGTGGTCTCTTCCTAGTAGGAGGATCACTGGGAGGAGGATCTAACAGATCCATAGGCTCCATGGGATCATCAACCATATCGGACTCGAGCACGGACTGACCATCTAGAATATCTGAGTCATCATTCTCTTCCTTGGGAGGAGGAGGTGGAGGAAGATCTCTTGCTTTTCCAAGTGCTACATCTTCGTCGAATGTTACGTCCCTACTAATTTCAACCTTCCTCTGACCAGGAATATAAATTCTATATGTTTTAGAATTTTCACAATAACCCACAAACGTAACTTTTCTCCCTGTAGCTTCCAATTTGTTCCTTTTGTCCTTCAACACATGAAAATATACAGGGCATCCAAATACACGAAGATGGTTGATATCAGACTTGATACCTTTGAATATTTCTTCAAGAGTCTTGTTTTCTAATGCCTGATGAGGCACCCTATTTTGAACATATACAACAGTAGATGTAGCTTCGGCCCAAAGGAACTTTGGCACCTTTCGATCATGGAGCATAGCGCAGGCAGCTTCTAATATAGACATGTTCTTCCTTTCAACTAGACCATTTTGTTCAGGGGTATATGGCACAATCATTTTCTTCTTGATTACGTCTTTCTTGCAAAATGCTATGAATTCTTTTAACATGTATTCCCCTCCATTGTCGGACCTGAAGACTTTGATTCTCCTTCTTGATTGACTTTCAATCAAGGCTTTGAATTCCTTGAATGTTTCAAAGGCTTCATCGTTGTGCTTAAGATAGTATATCCATGTCTTTCTTGAGAAGTCGTCAATAAAGGTGATGTAGTAGAGATGACCACCAACAGAATGTACAAGCATCGGACCACATATATCAGAATGAATGAGATGGAGGATGTCATTTGTCTTGTTCTTAATAGAGGGAAATGGTCCCCTTGTTTTCTTTCCACTTGCACAACCTGGACAAACTCCATCATGATGAGCTTAAACATCGGGAATACTAGAGACCAATTTCTTTAACTTCGGAAGTGCATCATAGTGTAGATGAGCTAGCCTGCGGTGCCATAACTTGCTCAAATGATTGGTATTGTGAACCAATGCTAAAAGAGGTCTTCCAGTTACTTTGTAGAGTCCTTCAAATCTCGATCCTAATGTGAATGCATCTCTAATAGGTGAATCAGCAAGCCAAGTCAAAACTTTCCCTTTGATGAAGGCAACCCCCGTCCCTTTATCTTCCAATGTGGATATAGATACCAGATTCTTCATTAATCCTGGTACATACATAACATCATGCAGCAAAACTGATTCCCCAGAATTCAACTGAAATTTGACGAACCCAAAGCCTTTCACGAGATGAGTGGAGTTGTATCCAAGAATGATCTTTAGCTTAGTCTCCCTCTCTACCAGATTAGAGAGGGCTTCCTCGTAACCAGAAAATGATGAGCGGCCCCACTATCAACCAACCAACTATCCCACGAATCCGATGGAGAAGAACTAGTAAGAGTAGAAATAAGAATGTATTCATATTTATTTACAGCATCACTTTCATACCTTGGAGCTTTTGACTTCTTTTGAGGAGGATGATCTTCTTCACAGTCGCTTGAGGAGTCTCTTCTTCTTCTTTCATATCTTCTGTCACGGTTATTTCTTTGATTGTCTTTTCTTCTTTTGTTATTGTAGCATGGCCTATTTCCTTTCTCAGGACAATTTCGTGCATAATGACCCCTCTTGTGGCAATTGAAGCATTCAACATGAGATAACGAACTGTCATTCCTTCCTTTTGTATTTTGAGAAGGAGGATTCCTTAATGGTTCTCCTTTTGCCTTCTTCCTTCTGTCATGAGTGATATATGCAACGGGCTCTCCCTCTTCATGTTTTTGAATCCTTCCTCTTGTTATCATCCTTGATACTTCTTGAGTGAGCTTCCCAAAAATTTCATGAAATGACAAAAGGACATTGTTGTTGTTGATTGTAGTAATGAAGGTTTCCCAAATAGGAGGGAGACCTCTAAGAGTCACTGTTGACCTCTACCGGTCAACTACCCATGCAGTACACCCCCCTGTTTCTTCGCAAAAAGGGGCAGCACCTGATCAGCGTATCCCTGCCATCCTGCAGTCATCAGCAGCTTGATCAATCTGATCGTAAACCCAGTCTACATGTATTAATTGTAAATAATCCTAGCAGATGTGAGTCGTGTTGTAAATTGCCTAGGTGGACCTAACTTTCCTATGATAATCTATGTCCCGAAAGGTTTTTCGTCTCACCGATCCTCGGATCGGCAGAGTTTTCCTTCAAACCTGACCCCAAAGCCGGGATAGATTTTGTCAGTGGAATTTTAGAGAATCCTAGTGTGTTAGCCTGCTAGATTATAGTCGTATCGCAGAACTGGGTGTTTTGTGAGGGTCTATGTTAAAGGGGTTTTTCCCCTTGAGATGTAAATGGTTAAAGTCATGATGTAATGTGTCCTGAGGGTCGAAAAATGTTTTAAATCCCCTCATGAGTCCTAAGTCCTAGGTCCTAGGTGATGTTTCCAAGGCTTAGTTCGATGATCCATTTTAAAATGAATTAAAAAATTAAAAAAAATTAAAAACAAATAAAATTAAATTAAATTAAAAAATAAAAATTAAAAAAAATAAAAAATAAATAAAATAAAAAAGTTAAAAAAATTAATAATTTTAAAAAATAATAAAATAATAAAAGTTAAAAAAATAAAAATAAAAAAATAAAAATAATAATAATATATATATAATAATAATAATAATAAAATAATAATATTTTTAAATCGACGGATGAGATCAAAGATGTCTTGATCCTCATCGACGGTCGAGATCCATTTCAAACATGAATCACTCGAACTAGCCGTTGGGATCATTTCCTTTATATAGGGTTTTAGGAGGTCATTTCAGATCATCTGATCTGTGAGTCTGTACTGAAGAAGTTCTCTTGTAAACTTTTTTCTGGTTAATAAAAGAAGACTTTGGGGTTCAAATTTGGCTGGTGTTACTCTCTGGAAGTGCTGTGAGATGCTTAATTTTCTGCATATTTCATTTTTCAGCCATTTATGATTTTTTAGTATCGTGAGCACAGGTACCTTGTTCATGTGCTAGGGTTTGAGGGTTGTTAGGGTTTCTAAGATAATGGCAAGTGTCTCCATTATTTTCTGAGATCTAGCAGCATTCATTCTCTCTATGCTAATGGTTGCTTAAGTTGTGCAGGAGAAACTTTTTTAAAAGAATATTGTTGGGCGTTTGGGGAAGTTCTAGGCTGAACCAGCCAACTCCCACAGGCCCTTCTTTGCAGAGCCCAGCTGATCTTGGCCCTGGGTTAATCATTTCGTTTGTTTTATTTCTCGAGAGTTTTCTAAAGTATTTTATTTGTAAATCTGAATTTTCTCCTAAAATACTCTGGGTGACAACTGATAAATCTGGCTTTGTAGAGCCAAAATTTTAAATTTTGAAATTTTGACCAGTTTGCAGGTTCCCAGTTCTGGCTGTTTCAGGGGTTTTAAATCTTGCTGCTTCCGGATTTGGAAATTTTATGGGTTTCATCTACGAAGCTGAAGATAGTGGATCGTAAAATTTTATCACAATCCCTCGAATGCATTTTATTTAAGCATTGGTTGTCTGGCAGATTCGCAGAGAGAACCCACGCATCCCTCACGCAGTCATATTCTCCTCCTCTGCGCATCGCTTTCTTGCATCCCTTGCCGAACCAGCGTTAAAATCCATGTCTGGCATTACATCCAACTTCACGCTGCTTACCTGCGATTTTTGCTTTACTTTTTACTGATTTTCCATGCAGCTTTCAGTGTTACCGACCCACTGTCTATTCGACCCCACCCGGACTGCCAATCGATCTGCCGCCTTCGTTCAAGACTGTTGAACGACCCGCTGTTCCTCCATTCGCCGTCCTGAGCCTGCGTCTAATCCCTGGCTCGTGGTGCCTCTCCCACGCTGCCTCCGGTTATCTTCTCCCTTCCGCGTTGTACCATCCCCACCTGTAAGCTTGCCTGCTGTCTAAACCTTAACCGTATCCTCTCTGCCGGCAGCTATCCTGCTTCCACCTGCAACACGTTTCAAATACAAATCTATTTCACCTGGTCGATGGTCTTTGGCACAGTCACATCCGCAGGCAAATCGATTTCCAGCCCTTCCGTATATTTTCGTGGTTATCTGCCTGCGTCGTTTTCCACTGGCAGCCAAAACAAAGGCGTCCCAACTCCAACGCTGAACCTGCAGCGCGTTGCCATACCACCGTCGGACCCTCGACATCCCTTCGAACCTGCAAAACACGCAACCAAATTTCGATATGTTATATGCGTAAGTATAAGTGTAGTTATATTGTAAGATAGTTATGGTAGTTTTATGCAGTCGTAGTTTTATGGTAGTCGTAGTTTTATTTGCTTAGTTTAGGCTTGATTTTTATAAACTTTAAGTTTTAGATTTTAAATAGTTTAGATTTAGATTTTTTTTTTTTTAATTAATTTAAATTTAGTTTTTGTTTTATTAAAATATAAAAAATAAATAAAAAAACATGCGTTAGGGTTTTAGGTTAGAAATTAAAAATTTAAATTTTGAGTTTTTTTTGTTGTTTAATAGAATTTAACCTTTTTTTCATTTATTTTCATTTAATAAAAAATAAATAAAAAAAAATAAAAAAAATAATAAATAAATAAATAAATAAATAAAAATAAAAAAATATATATATATAATATTTTTTAGGGTTTTAGTTGTTGGTTAAGTTTAGTTTTGATTTTCCTTTTTTTAAGTTTTGATTTTAGATAGATTAAATTTAGTTTTCTTTAAGTTTTATTTCAAAATAAAAATATAATAAAAAAAATATATAATAAAATCAAAAATTTCATTTTATTTTAATTACGATTTAGGATTAGTTTTAGATTTAACATAGTTTCTGTTTTTTTTTTATAAATAACTAAAAAATCATAAAAATATAATTTAAAAATAAAAAAATAAAAAAATTGGTCTTAGGATTAAATTTTGATTTTTGTTTTAGGTTAAATTTTTGTCAGAAAAGCTATAAAAAAAACTCATCGTGGAAAATTATTTTTGCTAAGATTCAGTTGTTTTCATGCTATATCGTTCACGCTGAATTTTTTAAGTCGAGATACGAAATTGACATCTGGTTAATAATTCACAATTCTCGTGGTGGTTTCAAGCGTTTATTTTCATTTGAAGTTTCCAGCTGTTGGATATCATTTTGGTCTTGTGATCATCTAACAAGTAATCGTTTTGATAACGATCTCTTAAGGCACTGATCTGCTAGGTTAATCGAATTCATCTAGTGCTTATCTCATCGTGTCTCGTGTCTCCCAACCAACTGGTCGACGGTTGGTCTCCATCATCTCACAGGGTCTACCCCCCTTAGCCGCGGGAGACAGGCTTAAACGGAGGGATCGGGGATCAGAGTGATAGCCCCCGGTCTGAGCGTTGTCGTGTCAATCCGCGCGACAACAGTCACAACTACTAGCTCCCTGTCAAGCACATTTTCTCCGACTTTCTGCAATTGATCTCTAAGGCGAGAGATCCTCATAATGTAAGATTGGACAGGTTCTCCTTTGTTCATCTTAGTTTCCTTGAGTTGATCTTTCAAGGTGATGATCTCATTCAAGTTGTTGATTTCATACATGTCGGCTATCTTGTCATACATATCTTTAGACTTCCTTAAATTCCCAACATATGCAAGTAAATGATCATGTAAACCATCAGCTATAATTTGTTTTGCTTTGGACTCACCTTTCTTGTTCTTGTTCTTGAGGGAAGCGAAAGCATTTTCTGGAGGCTTGGGCATCCTTCCTTAGATGTATTTCAGCGCATCATTATTGTCAACTATGATATCCAATCTGACTTTCCATGCAACGAAGTTTGATGCATCACCCAACTTCTCATGCTCCTTGAAGGTAGAGGATAACATATTGACCTTGACTAGGCAATCTGTTTTCTGAAAGAGAGGGCTTCAATGCTTGTCTTCTTTTGGGCTTGTCCTTCACCTTAGCTCTGATCCCGTGTTAAATTTTCTAATTGTTCTATATTCTATTAGTTACTTTAGCCCCAATTACTTCTTTATTAACAATGGATCTAATGTAGTATAACCAATCATAAAGGTAACTAAAGAAAGAACAATGTATGCAATGACAAAGAAGATGTTAGATATACATGGAATGTGGACAACCAAATAAGGTAAAGCATGAATGCATTTACTATCAACAAATGATACACATATATAATACACTCATATGACTGTTGGATTCATATTCCAACGTCTCTTAGACTCACTTTCACTATTTATCTTCAACACCATAACCCTTAGAGGATTAGGTGTCCAACATTCCTGTTGAAATTTCCAAGTCTAACCCATTAGAAATCCCTACTACATCTTCTGGTTTAAATTCTCCTAGTTTATTACATTAACAAGTTATTTATAACTATAAATACTGAAAATAAACATAGATGCAGCCTTAACTCATATACAAATCATCAATTGAAATACTGAAACAAACACACAAGGGACACTATTATATTTGGACAATCGTCCCCGGAAAAACCCAACGCCTGAAAACCAGTGCAACAGTTTTGAGGGTTTTATTATTATGCAAATTTCTTGAGTACAACTAGGGTGCCGAAATGGCTCACCCAACAGAGATTGTTACACGACAGTAATACCTCTTCTCAGAGACAGATATTCAGCTAGTCTGCCCCACAAAAATCCTTCTGGCGCTTCCTCTCGGCTCTGTGTCAGCCCTGCTAGCTTTAGCGTCACTCCTGAAGCCCCTGCGTTAGCCTTCTAGCTCTTTGCATCAGCTCTCTAGCCTTTTGCGTCACCCATGCAGGCCCCTCAACCTCTGCGCAGTCTCTAGCTGCCTCTGCGTAGCTTCTGGGTAGCTCTAGCTACCTCTGCGTCAGCCTCTTTGGTCACTGTGCTGACCTTCAGGCACTATCTCTGCCTCTCTGCTATGTACTCACTACCCCTCGCTGCAACAGATCACTTGTTCAAATTTTCTCAGCAAGCCCCGCTTGAGAAAATCGAACTGACTAATCAATCTTGGTGTGTCTCTAACTGACCCTCAAGCCCCTTCTCATACTTTTCTTGTTGAGTCTTCAATGGCTGAGATTAAGTCTCTAATCAACAGCTAAGATTAGATTTGGCTTGATCCATGTCATTTAGAACCTTCTCACCGAGTTCTATATTAATACCCATCAATATTTTAATTTTCCTAAGTTTAGACTTAGGAACTCCATTAAAAATATTAATTATTTTAATCTCTCTAATCGGGTGGAATTTCCCCAAACCATTTCTGGGTCTCGGAGATTTTATGTGCCTTGGCCCCTCCACCAATTTTCATGGCTAGAGCACATCCGATGCTACCACAAATCAACAATTCCCCCCCTTAATCCGAAAGAGTATGTATGAGTCCAAGAAGAGAATTGTAATACAAAATGTGCAAAAATGCATGGCAGCACTAGGTTGAATGTGCTCTCTGAAACGTTGGTATAAAGGGGGTGGTTTAGGGATGACCACCAACACTAGAACGCTTAGTGCAGTTCCCAAAACTCTTCTATATCTGGCATGAAGATGAGGTTTTCTACCAGGGGAAGTGCTCCTAATGTTTTGAAGAGGGAAAACTTCAACCTTAAAAGGGAGGTCTTACCCCGCATAAAAAGGGAGAACCTCAACCTGAAAAGGGAGGTCTCAACCTGTGATGGTTTAAAGATGACCACCAACTTTGGAATGCTTAATGCAATTCCTGGAACTCTTCCAAAACTAGCAAGAAGCTGAAGTCTTGTGCTAGAGGATGTGTCCCCAAGTCTTTGAAGAGATGTCTCAACCCTGCATAGATGGTTTAAGTCTAACCACCAACCGAAGGCATGCTTAGTGGCATCTTTGTCTATGGCTACAACTCTGAATCTGATATGGCAAGTTGTGGCTCAGGCTCGCTTGATGTGGCTTTGAAGCTTGTAGATGACCATCACTTCCGATGCTGCCACAAATCAACAATTCCCCCCCTTAATCCGAAAGAGTATGTATGAGTCCAAGAAGAGAGTTGTAATACAAAATGTGCAAAAATGCATGGCAGCACTGCTCTCCGAAACGTTGGTATAAAGGGGGTGGTTTAAGGATGACCACCAACACTAGAACGCTTAGTGCAGTTCCCAAAACTCTTCCAAATCTGCCATGAAGATGAGGTTTTCTACCAGAGGAAGTGCTCCTAATGTTTTGAAGAGGGAAAACTTCAACCTTAAAAGGGAGGTCTTACCCCGCATAAAAAGGGAGAACCTCAACCTGAAAAGGGAGGTCTCAACCTGCCTTGGTTTAAGGATGACCACCAACTTTGGATTGCTTAATGCAATTCCTGGAACTCTTCCAAAACTGGCAAGAAGCTGAAGTCTTGTGCTAGAGGATGTGTCCCCAATTCTTTGAAGAGATGTCTCAACCTTGCATAGATGGTTTAAGTCTGACCTCCAACCGAAGGCATACTCAGTGGCATCTTTGTCTCTGGCTACAACTCTGAATCTGATATGGCAAGTTGTGGCTCAGGCTCGCTTGATGTGGCTTTAAAGCTTGTAGATGACCATCACTTCCCCCCCTGTTAGATACAAGGTGAGATGATGGAGAAAACTCAACTGCAAGATTGTTCAATACTCTAGAACAAATTTTGATATATCACTGAAATATCTTGTTGGTTGTTGAATCCCATTGCCAAGAAGCGATCCATCCAAGATGAATCTTTGTTCTTGCAGGAGGCATGTTTTTTAAGCATCCCTTTGAAGAATGAGTGGTTTTATGACAATGCTCACATGGATGAAGGTCAAAACAGTGATCTTTCATATGGCCAACTCAGTCACAGTGTTGGCATTTAACAATTTTTTTCTACGAAAGTGGAGGAGCAAAATCTGGAATAGGTGAAGGTGAACTGCCATGAAGAAACCCAGCACTTTGCAATTGAATGGGCTTGGTATAGTTTGGAATATGAAAGGGCGCCTCCTTATCATATCCAAGACCTGTTTTGTGCTTGTTGTGGGCAAACTCTTCCCAAGGTCTGATGATTTGCTTGGGAAGTGCACACTGAATTTCTGCTTTTGCATGCAATTTTGCTACTTCATTGAGTACTGGATCTGAATCAACTTGCTGCTTATGGTAGTATGTTTCAACATTCTAAATAGAAACAGGTTTAGAATGATGACTCCACTCTTGTAATTCTTCTTGTTGTAGCTTTGTCTCAAGCTGCAAAAAATCAATATTTTCTTATGCATCTTGTAAACATGTTCTAATGTCAGCAAGAGAAGCTTTGTTGAATCTTATTGTGTCTTCAATAGTAGACAACATTAGAGTGCTTAATAATTCTAACAACTCATCTAGTCTTGCCATTTTTCAATCTCAAGAATTGAACTCAGCAAAGAATGTCAGCTTCAAGATATCAAGTAATGTTTGAAATATATCTCCTCCTTTCAAGGCCAAGGAACATAAAAGCCTAACACAAATTTGTAAATCATAGTGCATTTAAAATCTCAATACCTGCTACAAACAGACATAAAAATGACAAATGACCAAAGCTTGTTCTCAATGAAATATCCTTTTATTCACAGTCTAGACTCTTCGGACAACATAAATTTGTCTTCAATGCAGGGAAACATTCGAATGAAAAACATGCTACAGCAGATTTGAAAGGAGGATAATAATACTTGTATATCCCAACACTTAAATTCTAAGTAGCTAGTTAGAGAAGGGCACTAAGATTATAGTCTGGAACTCAAACAGTTGTAGAAGGATAGTACCCAACTGAGCCTTGGTATCTCGTCCCCTCCACAAGTTCTTTTACAACCCACGAACAGAAGTACTACAACAATTAACTCAACCTATAAATCAGTCACAAGTTCAATAATATACTTAGAAGTTCATCCCACACATAGAGCCAAGTTTAACTCCACAAATGACATGGAACTCGTGCTTTCTTTCCCAAGATATTTCAGTCTATTGAAGAGAAGAAGCTCAGATTTCTTGGACAGTCGTAGAGCCTACTATATTAAAAAACAACCTCTCATTCCAAACAAGATTGAGGTCCTTCTGTTTTGCATGGGTTTGACACAGATTACAAGACCTTGGCCATAAGGCTATGGGCAACCACCACTTTGACCACAATTTTCTTCATACTCATTCTCTATTCACTTCTCCCACAAAAGGAAAATCTTTACAAAGTAAAAAATGCAGGCCTATCATTGTACAAAACAGGCTTACCTTTGGGCTTTATCATTGGTTAGTGCGCCAAAGCTCTACGCTGGTAATGAATATCAATTGCGTTCTGGTGACTAGAGGCGTTGGTTTTATTAGAAGTCACATCACCTTGCAACTCCTCAAGGATGGCTACGAGGTTTATATCATCAACAATTTAGCGAACGAACTGCGGGATTTAGTTGATTCCACCAAAATCTTCATTTTTTTCTGGAGATCTAGTTTTCAACAGCAGCATTCATATATACATATATATATACATATATATATATAATATATATATAGATATATATATATATATATACATACATATATATATATATTTCTCGAGCTATGAATTTTGAGCTTTGGGAGTGGAAATCCAAGTTGTGCTCTAATTGCCTGCACTAATTCTCTCACGAGGCTTGCTTTTATAGAAGGAAATGCGTCTGATATCTTCCTTTGCTTCAATGACCCTCTATTTATACAACTAAAGCCTTTGCAAATACACAATTGCAACTAAATCAATCAGAACTAAAACAAACAACCAAAAGTGCCCTTGCTAGGGGGCTATGTTCCTTAGTCGTTCACTGGTGAGAAGGGATGTTGTGGGCTATGGTGCTCATGAATGAGTAACCACAAATTCCAAACGTCCACAAGGAAAAGCTCTTCGTGCTTCAAGAAGCACCTTTCTTTTTGTGAAGAAGAGAGACCGAAGGATTTGGTGCAAAGAGTGTTACAGACAGCAAAGGCTTTGGAGCACAAAGCGTTACAGTCAGTGAAGAATATGAATGACCCTGACAACACAATCAACTGCCCAACTAGCACATCTGTGAGACAGAGGGGATTTTTTGAGCAGAGGTAGATATGAGAAACTCATGGTGAAGGGAACGTTGAGGCGTTACATATTTGAAATCAGTTGGGTTGCATAGCAGGAGGCAAATTTAACAAAGCAAAGGAGCATACAATGCAATACCACAAAACTCAGAAAAAAGAGTGAGACTTTGGGACAGATATTACGCATTGATTTCTTGGTCAACGCTTTAGGGAGCCAATGGTGAAGGCATTTGGAAAAGGAAGGCCTTCGTGTGAGAGCCTCGGTGTTATTCGGTCTTGGGGTTGGTGGTCTGCTCAACGCATCCAGAGAAGATCTGTAACCAGCAATCACAAAACGTAGTTCGAGACTATGCCCACTCGCTCAGAAACTCTTCCAAATAACTTCCATTGGTTTGCAGGAGCAGAGAAAATGACAATTATAGGTCAAAGATCATAGCTAGAATTTAGCTGAGAAAACATTCATGAAATGTAGAACTGATGGCAGCACTGACATGCACAGAGAGGCCACAAAACAAGTGGATCAAATTTGGACAAGATAGGAATACACCTGCAACTCTGATACCATGTTAGATATACATGGAATGTGAACAGCCAAATAAGGTAAAGCATGAATGCATTTACTATTAACAAATGATACACATATATAATACACTCATATGACTATTGGATTCATATTCCAACGTCTCTTGGACTCACTTTGACTGTTTATCTTCCACACCATAACCCTTAGAGGATTAGGTGTCCAACAAAAGACAATAGCACAACCATAAGAGATAGCAGATCGCTACAAGACCAGGGAAAAAAACCCCCACAAGGGGGAAACCCTTTCAAATCTTCTTCTTTAATAGATCGTCACAAAAAGATTTCAGCAGAGAGTACAATGAGCCCAATATATATGTTTGTAGCGGATATCAATGAATCAGATCTACAGATCTTCAAATCTGTATAACAGTAGAGAGTAAGCCAAATCCACCAAATCACTGAAGCCAAATGAAGCCAAGATGTCAAGCCCTAGATCTGAATCAAGGACGCTCTCATCAAAATTGTCTGCATGCATCCAAAACACCCTGGACGCTCTCTCGGACACTGTGTGAGGGCAACCGTGACTGCTCGGTCGCTCTCAGAAAGACTTTTTGCGTGCGTCCAAGGTAAAATACTGCAGAAACGACACTCTCTTACTGTCGTGTGTGCATTTGGGATGGCTTGAACGCTCTCTGGGACACTCTGTACGAGCGTCCCAGGACCAATGCAACCTGATCTAACTCTGAACCCTTGGACGCTCTCATAAGCCTGTCTAAATACGGCTAGGGCTCAATGGACGATGTCTTGTCCACTTTGTGCTAGCATCTAGGGACTAAAATGCCTTATTCTGTGCCAACGTCCAGAACCCAGAAAACCCTAACTCAAAGCGAACCTCTTGCTGATGATTTCAGACCCTGTGCGAACTCCTTCCGTCGAACTTGTGCGAACCAAGACAAAATAGAAGAATAGAAAATGACTTGATCAATGTGTGAAACGAACTTGAGGTTGCTTCTATTTATAGCCTTTCTTGAGGGTTTACTTGGGGTTAAGATTGACCCAAGCAGTTATCCATGTGGTTAGGGCCGACCCATTCCATAATGTATGTATGAATAAAATAATTCAAAACTTAACTTCTACTTAACCAAATTGGGTGATCTTTAGGTTGATTTTGGTCCTCTCGAAAAGAGGAATTTAATGCAAGCATCATCTCGGGCATCTGAGCTATTCAATTTGCAACTTGACCCTAGTTGCAAAAATTAACACTAGGAACGATCTCTCAAACCCCATTCTTCATGATGGATTGATATTCTTCGAGCATAGCTTTCTTCCAAACCTCTTCATGCTCAGCTTTCTTGAATGTAGATGGTTCGGCTTCAATTAACATTGTCATATATGCAGTATAGCCAGAATATCTCTTTGGATTCTTCCTCTCCATAAAGAACCCTTTCACAACTTCATGTCCTTCAACATCTTCTAATGTAGCTTTCAACCAATTTGGCCTCTTCCTTGTGGTTGGGGCAACCACCAATTGAATAGGCTCACTTGGTCCTTCTTCTTCAACATTTGTAGTAGAGTTCTCATGATGAACTTCTTCTTCTTCAAATACAGGAACTTCTTCGTCAACATAATGAATAGGCAAATCCTTTGATTTCTTGTAAGCTTGATTTTCATCGAATATGACATCCTTGCTTACTTCAATGTGTCTTCTTTCCTTTATGTATATTCTATATTCTTTTGAGGAAAGGCTATAACCAACGAATATTCCCTTAGTACTTGTTGAGTCCAACTTCTTTCGCTTTTCTTTCGGAACATGGATATATGTTGGACTTCCAAAGATTCGGAGATGACCCACACTCAGCTTCTTCCATGTGAATACTTCCTCGGGTGTAGTATTATCAAGACTCTTGTGAGGACTTCTATTTTGAATATACACGACAGTCATCGCTACTTCACCCCATATGAACTTCGGTAGATCTTTATCAAGGAGCATAGTTCGAATGCCTTCTTCAATTGACCTATTCTTCCTTTCGGCGAATCCATTTTGTTCGGGATAGCAGGGAACAATGAGCTCCGTCTTAATACTTGCATCCTTAATATTGCAATCAACTCTATAGAAGTGTATTCCCCACCATTGTCAGACCTCAAAGTCTTTATCTTTCTTTCGCTTAGGGTTTCCACCTCAGCCCTGAACTCCTTGAACTTATCAAATACTTCATCTTTAATTTTGAGTAGGTGGAGCCATGTCTTCCTCAAATGATCATCAATGAATGCTGCATAGTAAAGATGACCTCCAAGTGATTTGTTAGACATGGGCCCACACACATCGTAATGGATGAGGTCTATTATTTCTTTAGACTTAGTTTTACTATTATGAAATGGCTTTCCCAAAGAGCACCCCTTGCACACACCTTCATGATCTAACTTCATATTAGGAATACCATGAACCAGTTGACTAAGGGTAGGGATGACCTTGTAATGAAGATGACCATAGCTTCGATGCCATAGCTCAATGGGACTTATTTCCATATGAACCAAAGCTTGAGGAGATGGTGTAATGACTCGGTAAAGACTTCCTTCACGAACTCCAATAACCCTAGCTTTATCAATGCTAGAGTCTTTTCTCCAAACCAATACTTTTCCATCAACAAAAGCAATTCTTTCCCCTTTACTTCTAAACAAGAAATAGAAAGTAAATTCTTTCTCAAACCTGGAACATATAGGATGTTGTTGAGATACAGCTCTGATCCATTATCTAGCTTCAATGATGTTGATCCCAAGCCTCTAACATCATAGCTTTTGTTGTCACCCAATTCCACTACATGAGAGGATGGCTCCTTTGATAGTGTGTGAAGTTGCTTGCTTTCACCTGTCACGTGTCTCGATGCTCCACTATCAATGATCCATGCATTGTCATCAGTAAGAGAACCTGTAAGGGCAGTCGAGAATCCTTGACTTTTGATTTTGTTGAACAAGTAGAAGATGACCTTCTTGATCCAGCTTCCAGCAGTGTTGTAACCCAATCTTATGTAGTTCACCATAGAGGGAGAATCCATGCCAACAAAGTGATCTTCGACTTCTCTTGACCTTATCTCTAATACCATGCTGGAAAATCAAATATATTATGTTAGGGTTTGATTCTCCTTTCTTGATAATTACTTGTGGGTGTGTTGGCTTCTTTTACTTCTTTATTATCTTATCTTTCATCAAGCAATTACCATATTATGTGTATATGAAGATCACAAAACAAGAGACGCAAGATATAGGCACATGCCAGGGCAAAACTCCCCTTGAGGGGAAAACCCAATCAAGATAATTCTTCCTTTCAATAGTATTCTTTGAGACTCTTTACCCTAGACCAAGACCAGACTTTCCCTCCACACCATTTCAGCCTCCCAGATCTTCGACCTCTTCCAGCGACTTCGACTAGGCAGCAACTTCCGACAACAGCGAAATCTTATGAGACTTCGATCTCCCAACCCAGAGCACGAAACAGAGAGAGAGAGGCATCAAAAGTTCGATTTTCTTCCTCTCTATAGCTTCCCCAAACTCAAACTTCTTTCGACGTCCCGACAACAGACTTCGCACTTCTCCAGCTCTTCTTGAGATATCAAACTTGCTTGAGAGTGAATGCTCCAAATGACTTTGACCTCCTTGTATATATAGGCTTCTAGTGGGTCGAATGAGGGTCCTTAGGCCGACTTGATCTCTCTTAGGCCGACATGATGTGGAGGGTAGATAATTCATATTTGACTTAATACAAAACCTTTTTACATGATTCAAAAGCCCAAGAAAGGTCTCTTTGAATGTACAATGACTCTATAAACTCAATATTAATCCTCGGAGTCCACAATGGGGACTTTGACTAATATAATGATGACCCAAGCATGAAACCCATGCTTTAAGAAGTCATTGTTATGATAATAAAAATTCTTTTCTTTATTCTTTTGATGAGTACATTTCATAATGACTCAAGTACATTACTGAAGACCGAAGATAGTTACATTTTCTAACATATCCCCTTTATCTTCTAAGCAAGAAATTGAAAGCAAATTCTTTTTCAAACCTGGAACATATAGTATATTGTTAAGATGTAGCTTAGCTCCATTTTCTAGCTTTAAAGATGTTGATCCCAAGCCTCTAACAGCATAACTTTTGTTGTCTCCCAATTCCATTGGATGAGAAGATGGTTCCTTTGATAGAGTGTGAAGTTGTTTACTCTCCCCAACCATATGCCTGGACGCTACACTGTTAATAATCCATGCTTTATCATCATTAAGTGAACCTGTAAGTACAGCCAAGAACCCTTGACTTTCGACCTTGTTGAATAAGTAATAGGAGATCTTCTTGATCCAGCTTCTTGCATTATTAAATCCCATTCTCATATAACTTATCATAGAGGGGGTGACCATTTCCTTCGAGCCAACAAATTGATCTTCAATCTTCCTTGATCTTAGCTCTGATACCATGTTGAGAAATCAATGCAAGTAGACTTAGGTCTTAGATTCCTCTTTCTTGATAATTACTTGTGAATTATGTTGGCTTTTTTTTACTTCTTTGTTATATTATCTTTCATCAAGCAATTACCAAATTATGTGTGTACGAAGATCATAGAACAAGAGACACAAGATGTAGGCACTATGCCAGGGCAAAACCCCTATCTAAGGGAAAACCCAGTCAAAATCTCTTTCTTCAATAGTTTTCTCGAGATAATCCAAGACTCTTCAACCTAGACACGGACCTCCTCCAATGACCAAGTTAGCCTCTCCTTCTAGCAACTTCGACCTTGTAGTAGCAACATTGTTAAGTTTTGGGTATGTTCTATGCTGGAGCAATTTATTTAATTTCTTTTCCATATTAGCAATCATATCAGCATAAAGTAAACTGCAAAAAGAACATAAATATAAATCGTAGAAAACATGCCAAGACAAGAGGACACAAGATGTGGCACGAGCCAGGGACAAACCCCATAATGTGTGGGGAAACCCTTTGATCAAATCTTTTTTTATCTTCAAAGTTCAGCAGAGAAAGAGAGAGAGAGAGAGAGAGAGAGAGAGATAGTATATTTACAATAGAAGTCAACACTTTGACTTGTCTAGATTTGAGCATAGATCATCTCCTATAACAATGAGATCAGTTGAAGACATTTTGCTTCAACTGATACCTATCATCGTGCTGCATCTGGTCCTCTAGTTGCACCACTGCATACAGCACCATGCTGCACTAATCATGATTATCATCACGCTGCCCATGTCCATGATCTTATCCATCATAATGCTGCTCAAACTAATGTGCATCATCATCATGCTGTTGCCCCTACTAGTGTATCATTGTACTGCCTATGCACATGATCTCATAGTGTTGTTCACCATGCTGTTGCCATTGCCTTCTCGTTGCTTCATCATGCTGCAACAATTTGCTTCTATTGATATCAGCCTTAGTTGCTTGCTACGGCTTGCAAACTAGCAAAGCAGCTAGGTTGTAATTCCACGCAATCCCATTATACACAGTGTATTGGTATTCCTCCAATACCATGACTGTGTTTACCTCTTCATCACTGCGGCTTGATGATAGTGGCACCCTTGTCTTGCTGACCAGCGTATGACTGCCCAGCGTATATATAACCATGTGTAATATCCCTTTAGGAACATTCCTCAAACCCCAGCAAAACTCCAACCAAATATGTGCAAATGATATAATAACCGGGAAGCTCAAAATGATAAAAATAACAGTGGTGCAGCATATAATAATGTAAACATGAAATGTAAGCAGGTACTCAAGAAATGCAGCGAGAAATGCTAAGCCATTTTATTATACTGAGTAATAGAATGAGTACAGGAGGTGATAAGAAATATGGCACCTCGACTTGCACAAGGCAAGTGAAGAAATACACTCAGAATAGCAAGGGAATGGCCTCTCTCAGAACTGCATGGAAGCAACTGGAGAACTGTCATGTTGTTGCTGCTAGAAATCAAATGAGGGTTTGGGGTTGTTCCCCTCCTCAGAAAATGTTGAAACTCTGGAATCAGACTCTACTCAAGAAACCCAGAAAGCTTTCCTGGAATAGCTGACCCCTGAAAATCACCCCTTGGGGTTCTGCGCAGTCCCTCAATGCTCTGCGCTGCCACTGAATGAAACCCTCCAGAAATCTGCCTGAAACCTCTGCCAAAACTCTCCAATATGCAAGGGTTGATCCCCTGCTCAATCTCCCAGCACAAATCCTACTGCAAACCCTCAATCCAGAACTACTGCCAGAAAGAACTGCGTCATCCCTCTCAGTGTTGCGCAGTCATCCCAAAATGTTAAATCCTCCTGCCCAAAATGCCATTGAAACTACTGCCAGAAATACTGGTGGAAATACCTTGCCCGAGCAGGCACTCAAAGTCCCCCGGGGCTAAGGGTGAGATCTCCGAACAGAGACACTCAATGCACTAAACAGTGTTGCAGACTAGCTAAACAGCCAGCGTGCTCTAAGTCGAAATGACTAGCTCACAATGCACATAATCAAATGATCAAAATGAGGGGGCTTCTCTCTCCTTTACAGCCTTTGCCTCTCTCAATCCCAAGGCTCACCTCCTCCAACGTAATCTCTCACTTGCCACGTGTGTCTTCCCTTCTGCGCAGTCCCTCCAAGTGTCTGCGTGGGCTCCATCTCTGTGTCCCCCCTTTGGCCCCCTTGGCTCCCCTTTAAGTCACAATGTTGTGCTACTAGGAGTGACTTTTATTCTAAAAGTGAGTTATGTCCCCTTTTCTCACCTTTTTATTTATAAATAACTATAGAAGGCAAAAATTAAGCAAAATCGAATATTCCTATTAGCCATGTCTAATTAGGAATATTACAGTCTCCCCCGACAAAATGTTGTTTGTCCTCAAGCAAATGAAGTGATGGATGCTGCAAGATTTTCTCACTCTCCCAAGTGGCATCCTCATCCGGCAAATTCTTCCACCTCACTAAGAATTCCCGGACCGTCCTGCTCCGCAACTGCCTCTCCCTAGCGTCAATAATAGCCTCCGGCTGCAACACCAAATGCCCCTCATCATCCATGGGTGGTAGCTCATCTGTCACTGTCCCCTGTTGCCCCAATGCCTTCTTCAGGCATGATACATGAAAAACGTTATGTATCTTGCTGCCTTGGGGCAGCTCCAACTCATATGCAACTTGTCCAATCCTGCGTATCACCCTGTATGGCCCATAAAGCGGGGCTTGAGCTTCTCAACCCCCTTCTGCTTCAATGTCGACTATCGGTGTGGCTATAATCGTAGGTAGACCATGTCCCCTATCTCAAACTGTCTCTCCACCCAACCCCTGTCAGTGTACAACATCTGCCAGTTCTGTGTTGTAGCCATGTTATCTTTGAGAGCTCGGAGGATATCCTGACTCTCTTGGATCCAAATCTTGGCTCTAGGAGCCTTGCTATCACCAAACATCAC